>JTDE01003119.1:26977-71541 GCA_014338405.1 Paragonimus skrjabini miyazakii | reverse complement strand
TCTTCCGGTTAACTGACCGGATCTTGACAATATACATTCGATTACATCCATCTTTTACGGTTAAGAACGTTCTGCAATTCTGTGACACCGAGTTTCATCCAACCTGGACAGCTCACTGTGCACATTATAAGAAAGAAGCGTTAAAACGAAATTTCAAACTGAAAAGTATTACATGCACCGGAAAATGGACAATGATCAAAACCTAATCCTTCTAGTGTCAACTGGATGGCGATTTTCACAGTACTAATTAGCACGCAATGCTTTATCGTTTCATACGATTTCGTTATCATTCGATAGACTCTCGGGAAGTCGTCGTGTATGTAAACTCAATAATAAGAGCCCGATAAATCAGTAACATTTGCGCCTATGACTCTCTATTTCACATCTATGCTTAACCACTGTGGAGAAAGCCCCAGTGTACAGTTAGTTAACATTATTCACGTCATGTTTTCGCTGGATAATCGATTAAACTCTAAGAAACATCACGGTGAGTTCTAACACACAACTTACTTACACACACATCGACTCACAAAAGATAATATTTAATATCTGTCTGTGGTTTATGCAAGTCACGCAGTATAAAGCATACATTCGTTTCTAATATAAAGAGCAGGAACGTTCGCAGTTGATGTTAAACCTTGTGGGTGTATCACTCAACCGTTTATCAAATCAATTAGCCGATCGCAAATTATGCATACTCACCAAATGGTCTCTTGTTTTATCAAGGCCAAACAACATTTCTGAAAGGTGGAACGAAAGTAAATGAGAAAATTGTCAAATTCATTGGATTTTATGTGATTGCTGGTAGAGAAATCGTATTTGCCATACTGATTTCGTGAACTTCATGGAGGGCCATTTGAGTCTTTGGATTGGTACCTAATCAGTTTTCCTAATACGTTTCTTCTTTCGTTCAAAGAAAACAAGAAAAAATGGCAAAAAGTTTATTGCATCTTAGAGACTTCTGGTTGGTTTCAGTGGTCCGATACGAAAACATCAATCAGTCCGATTCATCGTGTGGACCTCAAGGTTGGTTGCCACCATCTCCGTGTGTAACTTTATTTTAATTCCAATAGGTGGTGTGTTTATTTTTTTCCTACGGTGAATTTTTGGAAGCTGTACCTCGCAGACCACCTGGAGTGACCAATCAGCTTTTCGCTAGAACGTTTGCCGTTCCCCACGAGCCACACCGTAATACGCAGATGAGCTACTTTTTGTGTGATAGTGAGGCAGAGTTGAAGTAAGTTTGAGAGTGTTTGGAACACTTCGTGTAAGCTTACGTACAAAACAGTTCTTAAGATTGAGAAGTATTTAGTCAGAATCTGTGACTTCTGAACAATTATGTCCATCAGCACGAGTGTAGTTTCAGTTTAGCCTGAGTGTAGTTTGAGAGTAACAATGGGACAAATTGTGACGCTCATGTGACACTCAAAAAGCTACACTCAAACTACACTTAGACTGCATTCGCGAATACGCGCTTCGCACGTCAAGCTGCACTTACTACTTCCAACCTTTGGTTTTACGTTAGACTACAAACGTGATCGTTTACTATCGTCTTGGAAGGCGCTATGCCGCGAGCAGAAGAATCAGATGTACTGTAAAAATATGTTGAACAATTACAACGAGGAGCATGAGGAGTTCTCTTTATCGTCGGCTGCTGCCAGCAACGTTTCCAGCGGTTTGTGATTGCGATGGACGTTCTAACTCAATTTCTGGATCCACCGCTGAATACGCTGCATGACTTTCTGGTGTGTAACTCCCGCGGAACACTTCACTGTTGCATCTAGAAGTTACTACACATGAAAAACGGGATTTTGCCGACGACAGCCTTCGCCAACAACGTACCGGAGAAAGACTTCTTCTCATTCACACATCACCAGTTGATGCGCTTCACGAGGTTTTGGTGGTATATAAGCCCCATGACGTTAGCAATACAAGCTTTGTAGCTACTCCCACCAGCAACTATGCGCAACCTGAAAATTAACCATGAAATCTGTAATCCTGTTTACCAATTTGCTATACAGCTGTTTATCCTCCAGCCTACTCTCGAACACAGCCAGATGGTCAACTGACTCGATTGGCAGATGAAAATGAAAGTCCGTTTTACCCGCTCCACTGCACTGGTTCATTTTATATCACATAGACTTGCTAAGGCGTCGTAGAACCCGCACGTCTTCCTACAGTCTGATCAATCTGGCATTCATGTTTTTGCACAAATCTTCAGTTAGTCCTTCTTGAAGCGCGCTTACTTATGATCCGCGTAATGGTTCCCTCCTTTTTTGAATTCTCCAACGAGGGAGCCGGACGTTCCATGATTGACGTACGGGAACTGACGTATGTAGTCATTAAAAAAGCGCACTTACCTCAACATAATTGGCGACAAACACGTTGCACTAGTGGAAGCTGATGCAGTCTCGCAGTGTTGGACAAAGTTGTAAGGGATCTGCGCCAGAGCCTCCTTTGTTGGAGGCTCCTTATAATGCATCGCTACAGAGAATGCAGTCTTCAAACGCGGAAGGGTAAGTTCTAACTCGAACTCGGGCATGATTACCCGTTTACTGTGGTTGATTTTTAGGTAATCATAAAAACTTACCATATACATATAGTCTATCGGGAATGCACAAATCATATCAATGTCCAACGATTCAAACGGCGACTGTCCCACATGATGTTCAGAAGCTGTTGCGATACTCCTGAAGTGTACGGAGTTCTGCATGGCAAACTCGAAGGATTCACGGATGGTGAAATAGATGTAGTCACAATCACTCACTTTCCCATGTTCACAATCTCGCAGCGTTTACATCAGTGTTCTAGGGTCTAGGCTCAACTTAGGATGCAACGGTCGAAGTTCATCCATAAATATACGCAGGGTTGCTGGGGACACCTTTGTACTTAAGGCGGCTCTTCGAAGTGCTTCTGTTGCCGTAGGTGTGTTTGATTACTCTGGCTAACAATATTCGGATTAAGTGATGGACATACGAGGACAAAGCCTGGTTGTCGATTGTAGGATAAATTTGTCTTCAGTATCAATCGAACACTCAGTATCAGCGACAACCTCGGTGTCAATGGCAGCATTGGACATCTCATCATGCAGGCGACGTACAAATGAATGACCGATTCATCACAAACAGGTGCAGGACAATCTACAAACATGGAAACCTCACGACCGTGATTATTTAAAATAAGAACTATCCGTCTACGGTAGGACTAGGTGAAGCCACATTACTTTTTAAAAGCAATGGACAGTCAGGCATAAGTGCATGGTTAACACGTCTGGACGATGTCGATTTGGAACAACCATGAGGAAGCATAACAATGCACACTAAGAACGATCGCGCGCAATGCGTAACGCAGATTTTGAGTTGCCTCCAAAAGACGTTAAAGCAACATAATGAAATATCACAATGAAATGGACTATGCTGATTCCCTTTATAAAAAGAAACACGTAGAAGTACAACAAACAACAAAGAAGTGACCCAGTAACGAGTTACAGTCGGTTGCAGCGACCGTCACAGCAGCTACACTCATGTGACACTCATGTGACACTTGAGTGTAGTTGTGTGCTGACTGGGATATCACACCGTAAAATTATGCGTTCATCTGGTCGTTTAGTAGTATATTCTTTTTCGTTCACTTGAAATCAGTGTTTGAAAAGCAGTTATACATAAAAACAAGGAAAGTAGTTGCAATGATGTCATACACCATCCCAGGTTGTTATGGTTCTGTCAGACTAGAACGTTGACTTGACACATAGATATCAATTGTCTCGGAAACCGGAAACGTGCCATCTTATCGTTAACAGTTCAGCCGTTTGACCTCCATAGATCTCGACACAAAATCATTGTCACATGGTTGAATAACATATGATGAGCACTGAATTCGTAGTTTGGTCTGTCCAGTTCATGCCCCAAGGAGGGGAGCTGACTGAGTTAAGAGAAGGAAGGATTGCATATTTCCAACAGACTAAGTGCAACTCACGGAGATAATTAACACAACAGAGGTGCACTGATGCTCATGTGTAGTCTATATCAGTGGACCAAAGGTTACAGTGCAGGTATTGCGCAGAAGAGCAGAAACAGAAGCAAACAACGACAGATATTATTATGAGCTTTTAACGGAACAAAACTGCTTCAATAATCCAAGCTACTCTGTAACTTGAGGTTCTAACAAAACCTCACAACAGACCCTAAACATCACTCTGTGGTTTAAGTGTCATAAACGGAGTAACATTAGTTCGTTGAATCATCCGCTTTTAAAGCTTCGCTAGTTGTAAGTTGAATTTCCTATTTTGCGAAATAATTTTATGTCATGTTTGGCGCATTGGAGATCCAATTACATTTCTGACGAATATATTGAATGCTTCTAGTACCGGTTGTTCACAGTTTTGTTGATGTTATCCTATCGCCGAACCCAATCAGTCACTTCCAAGATTGCCGCATCTCCTTTTTGAACTATATTTAATCCGTCGCAAATGGTCAGCAATTTTGTTTATACTAACAATCTCTTTCGGGAACTCAATTACGCGCTGCGTTCAGGTGGACAATTGACAAACTTAGTCCTCTTTCTCGAACACAGGGAGAGTCGTGAAGTTGTATTTTTGTTACCAGTGAACACAACAAACAGGCTACCTTTGGGGTTTTTTCGTCGACTTGGACTAATATGCATGCATGCACGTTGAAAAACATCTACCTAACGAATACGGTACTCACCTCCACAAAGCTCAAACTGATATTAAACGTTTTTTCTCCATCGCTGAGTAGATACGTTCGACCGGCTTCAAAATTAGACCAGCGAATTGTAAGAAGCCAGCGTCTTGTTGCAGCATGACACCAATCTTTGCACCATAGACACCCACTTCATCTGCTAAGATTTATCCATCCACTGATGATTTCAACTCTTTTGCCAAAGGCTACTGAGTTTTGTCAGAAGGCTTGGTTGATGTTCTCATCAGCGTCATCATCCTCATCACCATAAACAACAATGCGTCGGTGGTTCACACTAACGCTTAACTGTCACAACTACGAAGGAAAAAAGCAAACCTTGTACAGAAAGAGAGGAGAAAAAGAAAGAGGAAGGGACCCAACTACTAAAAATAGCTACGTCTATATTCAAATATTCAGCAACAACGTGTCTACACCTTGCACACAAAAATCGAGCCGTAAATGAAAGTAAGGCGTCATCAGCAAGTCAGCTGCATTACGGCTTTCACTGCCCCGCGTCCATTGATTGCACTCACTTCACAGACAACTCAGACAAACGACGACAAGATTCACACCACTGAGCTCGGTTAACCGCCATTTTCTCTAACGTCTCAGGCCACCTATTCTGTGAGTCGCGAGGGCTCCAGCCCAGGAGACGAACCCAACTTACAATTACCAACCTCTTCATGAACGCTTTCATTCCTCTACGCCAGGTCATCATCTGTCCACCTGGCACCTTGCGCCAATCGACCGCAGCGTCGACAAACAGTGCTCCGTGTGGCAGACGACTAGTTGGCATCCTTAGTACATGACCTAACCATCTGAGTCTGTGCAATTATGAAAAGTAAACCAAAGAACTCGTTTGACAATCGCTACCAAATACCCGCTTTCTGACCTTCTCGTTATTTATTTACTAGTGCCAGCCGATGTGAGCGATCGAACGTAAACATCGGTAGTCATCTACCGGAGGACGGTTCACGTCTTCTACCCTGATGTAACACAACCCTGATTATCGTTTCACGTAAGCAATCATTAGGCATCAGAGGGCTTCTCTGCTGATTCCGAATTCGATCCAGCGCATCCCACTAATCTCATTAAAATAGCTCTACATATAATTCAATACTTTATTATTGGATCTTATCTGTCAAACCACTTATCAGTAATTCAGTGTCAATGCTCATCGGTGGTGTTGGTGGATTCCCGCATGAACTGTTCGGGAACTCCTACCGGGGCAGCCGATCCCCTGGATCATTTGGTAGATGCCATATGATACAGTTGGTTGGGTGGGTAACCGAGTCCGAATGTGAAATTTCCGAACTTCTGGTGTGGCTTCGTAGCTCAGCTGGTAGAGCGCTTGCCGCGTTCAGGTATGGTGTTTCTGTCGCTGGTTCGAATCCAGTCGAAGCCCTGGCTTTTCACAATTGGGTCTCATCTAAAACACATCGGTGGTTCTCACTTACGCTTAACTATCACACAGCCACGAAGGAAAAAACAAGCAAACCTTGTATAGGAAGAAAGAAGAAAAAAAGAACGGGTCGAGAAGGGACCTAGCTACCAAAAATAACCTCGTCTATATTCAAACATTCAATCCCAAGATGCTTAAGACTTGCAAACAAACCACCGAGCTGTAAGTGAAAGTAAGGTGTAAATGACAATTCCTTCCTGACAGTTCGCACAAGGACTCGCCATGGCGACAGTTTTGAATAAGCCGCTGCATAAACCAAGGCTAAAGTTACTTTTACTGAGCGCCCTTTTCTGACTTGTGCACTGGAGTCGACTCAATCAACGCCAGATATTTTTGACGGTGATATACTTTCGCCATGACCAACCTTTATCAATTACGACTTAGATCCATTGACCCATAGACCGGTTAGTTCTACCCCTGCAATATGATGTAACACGCTACTCGTACGCTCTTTTTTATTGTAGTCAAACATGACGATCAGTTAACCTAGATGTTCCCGGTTTCGAATTTTTCATCGGTGATACTGAGGATCAAACGGATTGACCACTTCTTTGGGAGAATGTTACAGTGCAAACGGCCTCAGTGAAGCCAGAAAAACCTGATTCTAGTATAAATCTGAGCACGTCAAGTAAAATAATAAAGCACTGTTTGGTGTTTTGGTCACGTATTCCAAACCTTGGACACAATTGCTTTTACAGTTCGAAGCACCACAGAGTACGGGTGAACGAGTTATGTTGGCCTCCGCTCAAACATCGAAATAACAGCCCCTTTGTAAAATCGAATTTATTATTGTTGTGACCGCAAAAGACGCTTGGAGTGAGAAATCGTTAATTGCGCAACCTTCCTTATAGGTCATGTCAAAAATTAAACCACAAACGCGTACATTCATTTGCACGTTAGACTTGCATTCACATACATCACAGTCATTCGCCTTGGCGGAACCTGCCGTAGTGCGTACACACTATTCCGATAGTCTCTTCTTGTTCGTCGTCTTCCTGGCGTTCGGAGCTTGCCCTTTTGTCTCTGAATGTCGCCTGTGGGTAATATACTACTTGTGTGTAGTATACTACTCTCAACGAAACTGCCTGTCATACAACAGTATTACTTACTTTGGCTGATTTCTACGCTTATCTGTTTGATGTCATTTCAGCTATCCCATCTTTGACGAAAACAAAATTAGTGAAGCGTTTAATTAATAGTAGCTATTTCCTGTCTAACTGACAGGGTAGTTTAGTGTTCTGATCTGCACATGCATGGCATTTGTTCCTACTAACATTTTATATCTTTGTCATCTCGGAAGGGGATACTAAATAAACCATATTTATTTTGACCACTCAGAATTCTTTCAACACAATGGGTTCGCTCGCTTTTGTTCTATCGACAGTCAAGTAGTTTTAGCCAATTATTACCGAATCAGCCAACTTGCCCAAGTTCATAAGATATGCTGTGAGAACGATATTGATTTGTTCTTTGCGGGATGGAGCCATACGCCAAACAAACCGCTCTATCAGCATGTGTTCCACATCCCTGTTCACTTTTGGTCTGGTTTTTAACAACGCTGCTCACAATAATGTGGAGACCAGGATGTTATTTCTGTGCTTTAGCCGGAAGCTTCTGAATTGTCCGGCACTCAACAATCATGTAATATTCAGCAAAAGGCACCTCCCTCGCGACGACTCATTGTAGATTCACAGAGTCTTTTTTTTACTGCCTCCAGAATTAAAGTAGTTCAATCTTTAATGGGGGCTGACATGGCTATTTGCTTTGTTTGATTACATTTGTCACATATTCACGTTCGACCAAAAGGCTTCGGAAGTACTCATTTATAGACGCCTTTGATCAAAGAAACTCTACCACCAGCGGCGCCCATTACAGTGTACACTCCAGTGAATAATGCGGGCGGCACGAAGTTCGCTCATCCATCGAGAAATTGGTAACATCTGGTTTAACGGCACAAAAAACAGACACTCATTTGCGTAGAATAACAGCTCAGTGTGCAAAAATATGTATGACTACAACTTTCCCACGTATGAAACTCCATTTCCGTCACGAATTTGCCGTGAAACTTCTCGTATTCCTCCTAGGTATTTCGATACTTCTATCCACCGGACCCCTTAGGAACTACCGTTCATTTTAAACTCTCCATAAATGAAATCTTTGGGAATGGGGTTCTTGTGAGTCAACAAAAAAATGGCACGTGGGCGATGTCCTTTCGGACGACACAAACTTGCCGAACGGAATTACAATTTTCAGACTGCAGAAAGTTTACGCAAAATGGGATACCTGATGAGTAGTAGCGGATTTTGGCTTTCATAGAGATTGAACATCATCCATAATTGATCGCAGCTGTCGCATTTCCATAGACTTTCCAGTCGGCTACTTTCGAAAAGCAGGAGCACTAGACTCGAGTTTCGCTCTCATTAGGGCTCGTCAGTAGTGCATATCATCGCCACTGCCGGGACTGGAACCACGGACACGCTGTCCACGAGACAACCGTGTTTACCACTGCGTCATTCATCTCACATTAGGCACGACCGAATTATCATAGTGTGGTGGATTGCCAGGCCGGAGGTGCGAGTATTCAAACATTCGGCGGAGTACCTCAACGCAGAAGACAAACACGTCCACAAACGCTCAACGATCGGATGGCGGACAACGGGGGCAGTCGGATGAGTCATCGCTCGACCGGATCGGACCAACGGGTGAGACATGGCAGGCAAAATGGAATGGACGACGAAATCGGAGGCTCGATTATTCCAACACTCGGGGGAATATCTCGAAACCACCGTGGAATACGATCAAAGCCCATTGTGGATAGATGGAGAACAACACGAGCGACCGGACGAGCCATCGGTCAACGGGATCGGACCAACGGACGAAGAATGGTAGGCGGAAAACCCGCCGATAGACGGCGCCGATCACACACCTAAACCGGGCAGAAGTGCACACGACGCGTGAACGGAAACCTGGAGGTGTTGTGTACTGGAATGCTTACTCATAAACGCGAGCGCGCGCGTAGCACGGGAACTAGCGTGTTGGACAATGAAGATTGTGCTTCATTGGACGCCTTTTCGCTATAATATGTGAACGTTGAACCACTTTCCTTTGTGAGTAATGATCAGGTTGCCCAGTCACCTCGAGAGGAGACACAGTAACTGTCCTGTTAACTCCAATCGATGACCTCTCGGTTAGGACTTCTGACCAAGTTGAAATCACAGAAATCAACTTATCGAGCGGTATCTTGATTAATGATAGATATTAAAGGGTTTTGGTTTTACACACACGTGAACACGATCGATTAGTCAGTAGACCAGGCCGAAATACACAAAAGCACGGTCCAGATAGGTCACAACGATAACAGATTCAGTGAAAGTTCAAGAAGAAATGGCTGGTGACCCAGTAAAAAATCAAAATCAACAGAATGTAACGAAACCAGTTTCAGACTAAGCGTTTATTCTATAATTGTGATTACAGACCGATATTCATCAGAATTCACCGCCGTAAACGCTCAAACCCCAAAGCGATGGTGATGTTACTCCTAACAGTAATGAATTGTTGGGTAACGGTGGAAATTAGTGAAATGGGAACTGTGTTTACTTCGGAGGACGCCAGCAGACTCATTGGGCCCCTCCGTACTACTGACCCAACGTGTGCGTCTGTCGGCGAATCTATCAACAAGGCAGATGACTTACATCCAAAATAAGTACAGAAGATAAGGCTGTTGATAAAAGCACTTCATGACCTACTACTTCTACTTTGTTATTTGCAATTTATAACTCTGATTAGCAGGCTAAGATCCACCAACCCAGACTGGGGTCGGCAATAAAAATTTGACTCTTGTCGTAACAGATTTGATTATTTAAGTGACCTCACATAGAACCCCTTCAAAAAAGATTAGGAGGAATTAGTGGGAACCAAGAGCCAGTTATTTTAGCATGTCTTCTCAACGGAAAATAACTCTCTATCTCGACAACAGTTTCAAATTCAAGAAAGTTAAGATTACTGCGTAAACGAAAATTAGATTACTGTGGCTCCAGTTATTAATATGAACCTGACATTCATTATACTTCCTCGACTTAATGACAGATATTAGAGAACGAAAGATGTTATCTTGGACGAGCTTGACGACAATATTTTCATGCCTCCTAATTCTGAAACAATGTCATGCCTACTGTCGGCCAACAGCTGTCATTATTAGATTATAAATAAGCGTTTGATTCATTTGGTTGATCCAAATTATTAGGGTTACCCAAAAGCGTATCTAACAAGTATGCGAACAAACTGTTAGTGGTTTATTCCCACTCAGGTTGGGGTTTACGGCAAACTGTTTGACAGTTTCCGCTCCGAGCAGGGTAAGTCAACGTTGTCTACTGATGCATTTCTGTCCTTGCATTTGCTGCTGTTTCTGTTGCTTTCTTTGTTGTTGATGATGATGGCGATGAAGCTGCTGATGACTTGGAGGATGATGGTGAAGATGATAATGACAATGATGATGACGTTGATGAAGAAAATGAGTTGGATGATGAGGATGATGGTTTGGATGACGATGATGATGTTGGTGATTATGATGATCATTGTAATGATGATTTGGATGTTGATGATGATGGTGACCATTCTGATGATGACTTGGATGACAATCATTATCATGATTATTATGATGGTGATGATGATGATGAGGAAGAGGATGACGGTGATTTGGATGAGGAGGAGGATGTTGATCACTATGGCGACCATTCGGATGTTGTTGGTGACGATGTCGACGATCGTATAGATTATGGCGATGATGGCAGTGATTGTTATGATGATGGAACGTTTGCGGTTTAATACAGTAGGTGAGAGAAACTTTTAAATCGTCACCGTGAATTATCAGCTCCGTTGTATTTTTCAATAATGGGAAACCCAACTTATTGCATTAGGTGGCTTGAAGAAACAAAAGTATTTCATGAATGGTATTTCATGAATGATCTAAGAGATAATTTTGCTTATGGTGAGGCATTTGATGAAATGAAGCCTATAGAATTCATGATCAGTTGTACTCAACAAGGTATTCTTTCACAAGCATCTGAACTCCTACTTTACTTGTCCACAAGCTTTGAATAATCTGGTCTGAGCGATAATCTTAACGTTGAGCAGGGAACAAAAGAATTTTGTAGCCACTAATTTGGAGAACACCTGTGTGTTTTAAATAGGCGGATTTAGTGGAGTCATTTTGTTTACGTCGGTTTTGACCATATGATGATCGTCATACTTGAAATTTTGGTTACACCGACCTTTCTTGGGCGACTGAGATACTCATATGCTGGGGCAGTTTGAGACGGGAGTGACCTTGTGCTGAATGGCACTCTCGTACAATCCCAGGTTTCATCTTATGACCTACGGTGATGAGCGAGGCAGAAAAGATACGCCATTTGTCAGTTCTTACGTCCAAATAACCAATGTGGTTTACTAGGTGGAGTACCGTGTTCGTGGTCTTACTTTGGTCAGGGTGTCTTTGATATTCATTTTAGGGTGTTCTGCGTCCAATACTCCCTTAATATGATCACCATAATCCTCAAAATAGTGTACAATGGATCAGGGTTTATTCTGGTATTCAACGGCTATGTATCCGTGAGATAAAATTCCAATTCTACTCAAGGATTAATTAGATTGTCAAGGTTGATAACCTAAATATCGTTAGCAGCTTATTCCATACACTTTCAACGACCATTTGCGTACATCATACAAGCAGCCATGCTAACTATCAATGGAAATAAGGCGTCAGCTGTAAGACAAGCGTCCTCTGGCCTTCACTTCCCTCGTGCAATTTGTTGTACTTAATTCGTAGACAGCTCGGCTAAATAGCGTTAACCTTCACGCTACTGAGATCGGTTATCAGCCATCTCATTCAAAGTCTACAACTACTTACTATGTTACTCAAGAAGGCGTCAACGTGGGGAAGAAACCCGACCAATGGTGAATAACTCCTTCATGAATGTCTCGATTTCTTCACACCCGGTCATCATTAATCCACCTAGCATATTACATCAGTCGACGACGACTCTGGCGAAATTGCACATTGTGACAAACGAACAGCAAACGATAAACGACCTGGTAGCTTCCTTTTTAGCTGCAATTGTGCCCGTTCAACGTTAGTATCACTGTCTCTGTATGTAACAAACCTTACAATTGCTATAATGAAAGGTTTACATTACGCTGAGTAAGCGATCTCGAAGTGAAAAACAAGGCAAGAAGTACACAAACGTAAGACTTGTATTCGCTTCTGATTACTTTTACTATGAACAAGGCGATGTATCTGGAACGATACCATAAACATTCACCCTGTTGGCTAGTAATAGAGCTGTTAACTACTCACATATTTTATGAAATAACACCTGGCATCTACAGCTTGAAAGTAAATACCACTTCCGAAACGCAAAATGTCGTTCGGTTAGACTAGAGATGTATCCGTGGAGCTTATGACCTCTGATCTCATAGCAACGCACAATATCAATCCCCCTTACTGAATCGTGCAAATAAAACCTAACACACATTCTATCGCTCTTGTAATCATCATTACTTACTCTTTCCTCCAACTATTCTGAGAGGTTAAGTAATACTGGTCGCAGCCGAACTGGATTTCTTACACGTCTACCTACGGTGAAGTTGGCTCTGATGTATTTCAAGCCACCAGATAAATACGCTTATTGAGGTGGTTTGATCGACTTTTCGTCTGTTTGCTCCAACTCAAACATACACAGTGGTCCCAACTTTACTGAAGCTACTAGCTCCCGATCGTTAGTATGCAAACAAGGCTATGTCAATGCTCACGTCAAATTCAACGAAACGGAATATAGTGGTGTTAGATATTTCAAGGTGGAACTCACTGCATGCCCGGTCATAACAGTCAAAACGCTCCCAACTTCAGGGTTTTTATTTGTTGGTGCGGTAAAAAAATGGACACAAACCAGCTGTTCAATGAGACCTATAGAACTTCCGATTCCTGAAAAAATGGTTCATCAAATATGAAGATGGATGGATGAATGTGGCAATAGCCGAATTCTGCTCAGAAGTCTCCATTTAATTTCCACCGCGGTACAGTAGTAGGTTTGAAAACCGGTCTTATTCCGTTTTCACAGAAGATAAAAAACAGCGACAGTGTACTGCGAAGTTAGACTGAAACCTTCTCAGTCTATATACAAGGAGACTCATCAGTAATGTTTTGATGACAGTAATGGCGAGCTACAGTCTCAAGGTGATTATTATTTTACGCGGTACTAGTTTTGGCTTGACGAAACAGTAGTGAACGGAGCCCGTTCGACGCTCTAGGTTTAACAGAACCAGCACCTGTGTATCCGATCTTGGCATTTCCACTCTCATCACACTACGTATCTGGCGTAGCATAATGGGGTACCCTAATGATTTCAATCAATCAAGCATTCTTCTCAGTAGGACGATCGGTCTTTCTGTCAAAACGTCCCAATCAAAAACTCAACAGCAACTTACGAATTGAATGTTGCATAAGAGCAACTATTTCAAAAGGGCTGAAAGGGAAGCAGCGCGTTTTACTATTTTTCGTTTTCGGTACGAGGTTCATCCTAAAGTTGCACCTAAAGCTAGAAGCAATCACCTACCACCCTCTACACTAAGCCCAAAGCTTTCTGATAACCAAAACGTCGTAAGTCAATAAAAACCGTTTTTATGGCCTATTTTCTACGGGTAAATGTATAACGAATTCGGCAGTATCAGATGTCCACTTTGTAAGACCAGACTTGCCGTTTTGTGGCAAGGCTCGAAGTTTATCCACAATGGCTACGGCTTCCACTGTTGCTTTGATTGACGACATGTTGTCTTCTACGAAGGAATTCTTTCATGTGACTGAGAGAGTTAATGATCTAAAATTCAGCCCACAAACAGCAGAAGCCCCTGATTGGGCGAACATCACTCGAAACGGCAAAAAAACGGAAATAAAAACCTGATTGTTCGACTCATGTACACCAGGAGATCGATCTACGGAAGGTGAGCATTATCACAGGAATCTCGCCGTCCATTTTCTGTTTCCATAAAGTCAAAACTTCAACACCGCTTCCTAGAGGATTACTCTCATAGATGCTGAATATCTACAAAATCAGAGAAGAGCCTCACTCGAGCCATTGGCCACCACAGCATCACCATTTTGTCTGGCTTGTTTGGGTTAAACACCGCGCGTTGTGGAAGATATCGTCGACAGGAACAGTGAAAGTTTTCGAAAGAGAACTTTCTAACGTAAATTTTGCTGCTTGGTTGGATATACTGGTTATGTACTCTGATTTCAAATAAATAATCTTCAAATAATCCTCCTTTGAGTGAATACGAGCTTCTCTCACATGTCTCACGGTTATCAGGTAGTTGGTTTAAGCTTGATCGCAATAAAATTATGACTTCATATTATCCGGCAGACATGTCTGAATTAACTTCTGCTTTGATTTATGTTCGGGAATCTTCAAGTGGTGCAGCTTTTACCTGACACCCCCGCTTTATGAATTTCAATTTAAACACTCTGAATTTCAGCGTCCAAAAGCACCAGCTGAACATCTGCAGGATTCACACAATTGGATATTACCGAAGCAGTAAGAGCTGCATTCCTAAGGTTTCACATAAGAACTGTTTTAGCAGCATATTGCTTTTATGGTTCCTTTTCTTTGTTTTACTACTTAGTGAGCCTTAGATATATCGCACCCAATAAGCGCCTCTACGTGTTTTCTAAAGATATTTCTGTAGTCAAATACTTTTTGATGGAACTAGTAATGTAAAAATGTTGAAGGTGGCCTGTCAGTGTGTATAACCAGTAACGGTAACGATAACTATGTATGTCGACTCTACAGAAGTGAAGATCATCTTGTCCAAAGATTACATCTCAAATAACACTAGGTGGTATGGCAGCGTGTAGGTGTCATAAAGAGTGCGAACTGACAGTCGAAAGGGTTCGCTGGACAAATCAAGTTTGTGAACTAGTTCTTTGTTTTCCGAGATGATATCTGAACCATCACCTATGGTTCTCTGTTAACTCACTAGCCAAAAAGGTATAAAGCCTACGGAAACATCCCTGTGACTAGTGAGGGTGGAATTCTATTATACATTGTCTTCAGTTGTCCTAAGAACAGGTGGTCACACGTCAGCGTGCGTCCGAATACGGCGAAGATTGTCACAACTGGATTTCAGACACGGTGGAAAACTTACAAAAACTGGCCGTGTGACTCCCCCTCAAACAACTAAAACACTGTTTATTCAGCACTTCTACTAAGCACATTATTAAGCATAAGGAAAATTTGCCGTGTTTACCACTGCGCCATTGACCTCACGTTAGGCACGACCGAATTATCATATGTGAACGCTCAACCACTTTCGCTTGTGAGTAATGATCAGGTTGCCCGACCGTCTCGAAATGGAGACACAGTAACTGTCCTGTTAACTCCAATCGATAACCCCGTGATTAGGACTTCCTAGACAGGTCAAGTCCCGACAGTGGCGATGATATGCACTACTGACGAGCTCTAATGAAAGCGAAAGTGGAGTCTAGTACTTCTTTTCGAAAGGGGCCGACTGGAAAGTCTATGGGAATGCGACAGCTGCGATCAAATGTGCGTGATGTTTAAATTAAGATTCTTTTACATCAATTATAAATAAACGTTTTTCAAGAAGTTCTAAGTGGACACGAGTAATGTTTTTTTCGCAAGTTCAACCGGAAGGTTTATCTGGTTTTCTTGATAATAGCTCTGCAGATGTAGCAGGTTGCTTAAACTGTGCTCTTTCCACCAATACTTCTGTTCAATTCTTACAAAAATGACTTCAAGCGTCTCAAAGTGTGACCAGGGCACTTGAAGCCACAAAACTTCGTTGTTTACATTGACGAAAGTTCCTGGATGAACTGAAGTTAATCTAGGAGTGTGCAAACCTACTTGCCTTGAGATAAACTCTGATCTATCTTTGAGCCAACTACGAAAAATCAGTAAACTTTTGTCTATACCATATTCATCAAAATATTCTCCTGATTAGGCTATTGTTTACTGGGTATGTAGTTGAACTTTCAGAAGGTGTTTGTAGGTATATTACCGCGTCTTTAATGAAGATAAAGAATGTAACGCCGCTTGGCGTTGCAACGGCTTTGCAGTGCTCTGTTTGACACAAGGATCATAAGACCAATTCAGTACAATTGATAATAACCTCAGTCCGCGTTCACAGATCGTTCAGATAAACCAAATGGTAAACGGTGTAGAATTCTTTTACAGTAAAACTACCTAACCATATACAATGTCTCTTAGGTTTGCTTTGCTGTAAGCATGCGTTTGTACCTGTTTTATACATTTACCGTTTAAGCGTAAGACCAAAAATGTCCCATGTGAATTCACACTCGAATATATCTAACGAGTAATAAAATCGAGTTATCAGTCGTTGCGATCATTTTGAAGGATCATTCATATTGGTCTGCTTGGTCTACCTTTCAAGCGTAAAGTGAATAACACTACAAAATACGTGACTAATTAGGTCGTGACAGCTCTCTCTGAACGGTATTCGTGTGTGCGGTCTGTGTGTCAGACGTATGATCACTTGTTCTCTGAGTAAAAGATTTCAATTCCAATTTGTCGGGCCAGCTGGTTCGTCCTCGCGTGATGCCACATCGCAAACAGCTCCTTACGGCTTGAATCGTTTTTTTATATTTCCTATGTACTGCCGTCAGAATGAACACAAACAATTGACCCTTGAATAGAACTGCAATACTAATTTAATTGTTATAATAGGTTTAAACATGCCGAAATATCATTATGCTTGTCCATACAATGATAAAGAGTAAGTACACAGCTTTGATTCTCCTGTTATTGGAAGACGTCTGCATTCTTTTTCAGTGGTTATTGTAGGTTGACCGCTTACAAAAGGAGTATGAATTAGCTGCCCTCTCGAAACATGTTATCTACAAGCTTGCAAGTTTCTTGCGGAAACTTGTTGTATATTTTACCCAGTTTTGTGTCATTTCTGCAAGTAACATATGTGCAGTTAACCAAAAGTGATAGCCTTTCGATCATCACAGCCATTAATGAAGGTTAGGAACACATCGTCACGCAAATGTGCCCCAACTTCACTGAAACAGAACTAAATAAGTGTTGCAGAACGTGATTGTGTGTGAACTCAACCAGTTTACTAGTTCGTAAAGGGTAAACGGTACCAGGCTGACTACATGTCTAGCATAGTGTTGATAATCGATCATTTAGCCTACTGTTAACTGTGCATAGCTAGAACGCTCTGTTTACCCCACGTTTATACATTGTAACCCGTAGCAAAACTGGAATTCCCGCAGAAGCCCATTTTGATGTAGTATTCTACACAACATCAAGGTCAATGTAACTAAGTTGTGTTTCAGCATAGGCTTGTATTACCTTCGTTACTGGTGTTCTTTTCCGATGTCACCTCATTTCTAAAGCTGAAGCTGTTCTGGTAGTCCTAAATGTCACCTGACAAAATGAGAAAGTGATCCCAAATTATCACTACTGTATAATCCAACAGCCTACTTGGTATACTTGAGTTAACATCCAGATAAAAGGTGAGGCACAGTAAGGCGATTCTATACCGAATGAATAGAAAAATGGACTAATTTGCATGCGTTATCAGAACAGGTTGTGGAGATCTTCCACACAGTCCATATCAATGAGACCTCCAGAACAACACTACACACTGTTTCATGTGGACCGCTCCTCATACATCAGTTGGAGTTGTTTTTGGATGGAAACAACGTTTGCACAATCGGTTACTGAGATGCATTTATAAGAAAGGTCCTCATTCACTTGAAAGGCTGATTCATATTTCTTCACCCACTTCACGAACGAACATCTTACCTAGCTCATCCTAATTGAGATCGCTCTTTCCGGCTTGCGAATGGTAACCGACACAGTGTGTTGTCAGCAGGTAGCTCGTTGGTTCAATTCAGTAACCCTTTGTGATGTGATCAATCTCAGCCTCCTGGTTAAATTTTGCAGGTTACTATTCCATCAATTCTTCAGAGTTATTATCTAATCTGGGGGTTTGCTGAATAACTGGCTACATGGTTCCGTAAATGCCCAAGTGAGTTAATATCTGGTGACCATGGCGACCAGGAAAAAACATTTTTATTCGGTGGTGTTCTGTACTATCCCGGAAGAAGGATCCGCTCAGCTGAAAGTAATTTGTAAGCTGTCATTAGCTTATTCATGCTTTAGCATGCCTGACTCAAAAGTTTCATTCCATTTTGCTATGTGGTTCGGAAACGTGGCCTCTTCACAAGGAAGATATCAACAGGCTTGCTGTGTTCAACCACGGTTGTCTCCGCCTATTGACCCATATTAAGTGGACTGATCGCGTGAGTAATGTTGCATTTCGCCGGCGCGTATTCCGGAACGCTCGGGATGCGCGATCAACTGGTCAACTAATTACGGTACACAGCTTGCAATTGTTGGGTCACGTACTCCGTATGCTATCTGATCGTTTACCGTGCCGGGCATTATATACTGAGGCCATTCACAGTTGGGTTAAACCGCGTGGTGGTCAAGCAACAACGTGGTCACAAAATATGAAGACCTTGACTGCTCCATTGAGCAAAGTGGGTAGGTGTCGCCTGTCTGGATGGGGTCCTCGTGATTACTCAAACCGCTGGTTGGAGACGCTATCCGAGATGGCGCTGTGTCGCAGTCAATGGCAGACCTGTATCCATACCATTTCCGTTTCTTCCTCTTAGTCTTCTCTCAATAATTTTCAATCTTCTTAGTAACGTTTTCTTCTGAGATATTCCACGTCACTGTTGCGGTGAACGGCGACCTGAGTCACAGCATCTTTTCATCAGGCTCATGGTTGCCATGATGATGATGATGATGACTCAAAAGTTTCCTCAGGCATGGTAAACCAGTAACCGATGGTTAACGGAGCGTTCTTAAGTTATAGCTTGTCAGTCGATTTCAACCATATCCTAACTGGATTCACACACCTCCGGTATACCAACAACAGCTCTCTTATAAAAATGTTCATTTTCTTCTTGTTAGTCAACAAGGTTGCGTTGGAAGCGCATACTCAAGGGGAATATGTAGCACTAAAGAAAACGAAGGGTTACGAAAGTCTGCCACAAACCTAAACCCTACCTGGCACCTCATAGTGTAGCGAAAAGGTGTCCAGTAAAGCACAATCTTTATTGTTCAACGCGCTAGTTACCACGCTACGCACGCGCTCGCGTTTATGAATCAGCGTTCCAGTCCACAACACCCCCAGGTTTCCGCTCACGCGTCGTGTGCAGTTCTGCCCGGTTCGGGGGGTTTTGCGCCTACTGTCTAATGTGGGCTTTGACCATATTCTACGACCGTGTCGAGATATTCCTCTAAGTGTTGGAATAATCGCGCCTCCGATTTGGTCGTCCATCCTATTTTACCTGCCATGTCTCGCCCGTTGGTCCGATCTGATCGAGCGGTGACTCATTCGGTTGCTCACGCCGTCTCCGATTGGCTCGTTGTGGGTTTTTGGACGCACCTTCCGCAGCACTGAGGTATTCCGCCGAGTGCTGGAATGCTCATACCTCTGGCCTGATAATCCACCACAATAATACAGTGTATTAAAAATGGGCTATATACTTACTAGGTTACTCTTCTTCATCAAGCAGTCACATAGCACAGCTCTATTGGTAAAATTTAAGCCAACCCTTATTTAATAGCCACCACTACTGTTGACCGTTAGTAGATGACGCTGCACTTAAAAGTTTGACAACCGGCTAAACAAAACGGACAGGATTAACCCCCAGTGATTAGTTCACACACTGTAAAACTTTCTCAGACGGAAAAGTGAACGTCGATTCTCTCCAGGATAAAGGAACGTTCTAACATCCTAATCCTTCAAATAATGAAGGGTCAGTTTTCAAACTAACGTATTTCTCTCATTTACAAGAAGGGAACCGTTAAGATAATCCAAGCTAGATGCAGTAAGGTGCTGACGTAATCCACTTCTTCTAACCGAATGCCATCAGTTCATCAGAAGCAAACACTGCATTGTCTTGTGCGGGTGTTCCATAGTTCTGTTCCACAACCGGAGGTCGGATTACTTGGTTCTCATCATAACCACATCTACTATGCAATTTTAGCTCATTCTGCATATCCAAAATGAAATAAGATATACTGAAAATGATTTTTCCAATTTGATTTTTCACAGTAATTGGATCACAAACATAGCCACTGTGGTAAGTTTTCAAAATTGTTTGTCAGATAAATTGTAAACGGTTTACTAACTGCTTTTTTTTCTTGTACCTTTTGTTTTATTTACCATTTCGAATCATAGATGACAAGATATGATAAACACTGGCTCCTCATCAGGTCAACTGATTAACAGAGGTTATCGAATACATATATAAAACAGGCAGTATGAGAAACCAGGGAATCGATTAGTCACAAGTAGCAAAGTTTACACTTTCGAATATTTGACCTTGAGTGATTACAGAGCAATCTGAAATTTGTACACGTTTTACTTCATCGAATTTGGATCAACGGCTTGATCTTATAAGTGAAAAGGTGGATCCGACTGTGACCGTTGACCTTGCAAACTATGTGCGCACATTTCTTCAGACAACACATTACTAAACGGCTATCAGTTCGATGATGGCTAAGATGCACTGCTGGACTGATTTCGTCTGACATGGAATAATGTAAACAATGCAAAAAGCATTTCTGGCATCAACTTATTGATTAGAAATGTGAAATAATTGGTTCCCTTGAACAGTTTGAACAAAGCAGTTAGAACACGAACACTGGTAGATGCAAGCATTTCGTATTGACTCGTCAGTACCAAATTTACAATAACACGGGTGCGTATTTTATAACAAACAACTAGAGGGGTGGATAATCAATAAGCGGGTTAGGATAGATCATTAGGTCCAGGGAAGGGTCAAGTTCACAAACAATTGTTTCTGAACACAGAGAGCTGGCTTGAGTCGATTGATTGCGACTGCTTCGGCAAACTGTAAGAATCTTGAGTTTGAATGACGTAACAGGATTCTGAATGCACAAGATGGATCGATTGATTAGAGTTGAACAACTGCAGTGTCATTTCATATCTAATTGTTTTGTTATTTTTATTGTTAAGCCAAGTTAGAATGTTAATCACTACGCTAGTGATCTCATAGTGGAACAGTTATATCCCGTTGTTTGATAGCACGCTAGTCTTACAAGTAAGTAAGGCGGACGGGTCACGAATTTCGGTCCAAACGAGATTATGCACTGTTGAGTAGTTTTACTGAGAGCCAAACATGGATTAACGATTCCTTTCGAAGATGGGATAGCAGAAAAACTCAGCTGAATGCGGAGTCTGTGATCAGATTTAGATAGCGTCCAGTTTGAAATAACGTAAATCCTCGAAGACTATTCCAACCTTTCCAATTCAAGCTCAGGACTGACTCGAAATTGACATTGTATTCCGCGTGCAGAATCTAGAATAACTCAGTTTCAATTGTTCAAAACTTTTGATTTTACTATCAATGACTAACCGTATTCATAGTTTAAGTTGTTTTCCCATTTAAATGTGAATCTTGTGTTTGCCATTCAATCATTAGAGAGATTTTGGAAAAATTGTTTTATCAAACATTTTATTCCCTCTACGCTTGTTTAATCATCTGTAATGACCAGTGATCGTGTGGCTTCTTTAAAGATCCCGGTTGCAATCGTTTTTCCCGCTTGTTCGTTCTTTACGCGTGATTCTGTGTACATCTGCTATAGGAGGCTTGATATGAACTCAGTGCCACTCTCTTCAGTCGGGTAACTAATTGCACACAGCGAATGATTATTTTTTTCCTAACGACTGACGTACTATTAAAATTTTCAAGGTCGTTTAACCCAACCCTTTTCAAACGTTGTTTAACACACTCAAAAATTTCCACGCAATTTTCGCTTGGCGCGCTGTTGAGTGCCCCCGGATGGGTTGTAGCCCATCTCGTGGTTCTTTTCTTTCTTCGCTTGGTTGATGTCGTTGGTCTCAGATTAGGCTAGAGCTAACTACTTATCATATTTCCAAACATTGTTGGAAATATACGGTTTGTTTCCAAACCCTACTACGTTCTCTAGTACGATACCTGTTGGAACTGTGTTTCGATTGCTCTTCAGGAAAGGCGTTTTAAATTGTTGGTGGACGAGGATCTAGTGCATACCTACTTGTCCACTACATATCAAACTCATAGGACTCAGAGATATGGAGTTGTGCCGTCCTAAAAACTGTGCTGCAGAGGCTGTTGGTTATAATGGTGCATACAGAATGACTAATTTGATTGAAACTATTCTGTCATGGCAGCCATTCAAAAGTGAAAGTGAAAGCTTGATGTAAATGTTCCGCTGGTGAAAAATCTCGAACATAATATTACGGACTGAGAACAGTGCACACAAAAATCTGCAAGTTCATGTACAATAAGCGGACCTATGACAGATAACGTCTACTTCCAATTCCGTGTTCAGCTGTTGAAAACTCGCTACATAGAAACTAAAGAGGCCAAAACAAATTCGCAAGACTTATGATATATTGTATTGTGCCAGGTATATTGCTAATCAAGTTTGCCGATTCACGACTTCAAAGTTGACCGTCCTAAATTGGGTTTCCTCGGTCTTTCTCGCATAAGTGATACATGGATGGAATTTGAGATTATCCACCTAGGTATAATCCCGTTCATTACGGTTTTTTGCTATCCAGCTGATTTGGTCCACGACAGCTCATGTAATATTGAGTAGTTAGAAAACGAATAAGTTCATTCTTTCCACATGACCTTCCACAAACCGCATCAGGGCACGTTATCTACGCTGACCCATTTGCCCTCTGTTGCCATGCAACAAATCAGGGTTGCGGAAACGTCTCGTCTTTTTCCTACTTCTCATTGAGTTATCTGTTTTCACAGGTACTTTAATCACATAGCAGCGACGCGTAACCGAAAACCGTTGAGGCCATAGTTTTCGTTGCGTATTTAGCCAGCAGCTGCATGAATAGCTTACCTCTTTTTCGATAGATAAATGCGGTCCAAAGTTTAAACCTGTTGATAATTCGACAGTGGCTTTTGTGTTCAAGTACACACTTCAGTCAGACTTCTTCGGAAAGAACACGGAAATCAACCAAATTTTCTCATTACTTATTCATGACGCTGGCAGTTCTGTTTATTTCCTAACGCAAACCAGGGTGTATTCACTATAAGTTACCGGATAATTCCGAGAAGATGGTTCCCTGCATTTGCTCTTAGGCACCAGAAAATGCTGGGGTTCTTTGAAGCTATGTTATTTCATTCGGCACATAACTAGTCAGCTGCTATTGACTGTATAACACTGATGTGCCGTTGCGCGAAGATTGGTTCAGAACTAGATTGCCACTACAAGCGCGCATTATCACGGTACGATACACACCGCATTTGTTCAGTGGATCGTTATTGAGAAAACCGAATCAAATGAACATTAAGCTGAAATGAGGTCTCAGCATCAATCGGTTTTGGATATGTGACTATCGGCCACATATATTTAATAGGAACGCCCAACCTCAGATCAATACAGCTTGGGAATGTGCGTTTAACATATCTGTTTAGTTGAACATGATGTTGTGCTGTCCAGTTAAACCTATCCAGGTGGTATGAATTGAGACACACTGGGGCGGTAATGCGATAGAACGCCTGAATGCGGATATACTTGGCCGTATAGATTAGCTGGGAAGTCTTGTGCTGCGCAGTAAAAGGTGGATATGACATCCGCCGTGACTGGCAACTGTGCGACTTCTCCGAGTATCCCGGTTAATACCAATCATATTCGCGTGTCTGTCTAGCACATGCATGCACATTTACTCTTGACATTTTGGCTAGAATGCTAGGATGATTTTAGTATACTGTTAACTTTCGGTAATCGGTTTACACCATCCACCATCTTCATTGTTGCTTACAGAACATGAGAGCCCGACTCCATTCCAACGTTTGTCAGAAGGGTGGAAACCAGTTGTGATTTCGTTTACTTTCCATTGATGTCATTGTTGGTTCCTGACTTAGGTGCTACCAATGTTCTCGAACCAGACGATGGCCGGTTAAAAACATTCAGTATATTCCTCTGATTTGACTTTTGTTAAGACTACAGTTTCACCGTTTTACCATAAAGACGACTAACTTTGGAGTACTCTTGTTTATTGAAACACGATTGCGAGCTTTAAAATTCAGTCGACAACTGTGAGAATTTTCCAAACTGTATAAAATCAGTGGGGTTTTTATTGTAAAAAAACTTGTAATGTTTGTTAATTTGAACTTGATGATGTTTGTTTCTACATTTTAGCTCCAACGAGTGACTCCGACAGTGAATGTAACCGCAAGTCCCGCTACACAATGTGAGTCCTCGAGTTTTTGTAGTGCTACAACGTGTAATAATGACACCAGGTTGCGCATCTTAGTGTAAATTGTAAAGCATTATACATAAGCGGAACGTGCAAACTTTCCGAATAATGAGTATATCTAATATTTAACAAAACGAATGGACGTTTGCTTAATTGATAAGTTATGCGATAAAAATTTAAAATTTGGACGGCTTCAACGTTGATGTGAGCTGATATTGGGAGTAGTGGCATAGTTTCAGAGGAGTAAACAGTGCGGCTTAGATCAGGTTGAACAAGCATCATCATAATCATAATCGTTACTTTCGACTTTCAGAAGTACCGATGGAAAGAATGGCTTGGGTCTCATTTGGTACTGACAGTTGTTGACAAAGTGCAAAGCATTTAATAAGTACGGATGTGTACCGGGGGGAAAAGACAGAAAAAACTATTAATGATGAGTAGTAGGGGATTGTGATTTTCATATACATTGAAAATCACCCACAATTGATCGCAGCTGTCGCGTTCCCATAGACTTTCCAATCGGCCCCTTTCGAACGCCGGAAGCACTAGACACGAGTTTCGCTCTCATTAGAGCTCGTCAGTAGTGCATATTCTTGTTATTGTCGTGGTTAGAACTCCGGCCACGCTCCTTTTTGAATGGGGCCGACTGGAAAGTCTATGGGAATGCGACAGCTGCAATCAATTGTGGGTGATATTCGATCCATAAGAAAATCAAAATCCCCTACTACTTATCAGTAATTAAACACCGCTCAACAAGTCAATGATTCCTATGATTTCAACTTGGAGAGAAGTCCTAGTCGAGGGGTCAGCGATTGGAGTTAACAGGACAGTTACTGTGTCTCTATTTCGAGACGGTCGGGCAACCTGGTCATTACTCACAAGCGAAAGTGGTTGAGCGTTCACATATGATAATTCGGTCGTGAGGTCAATGGCGCAGTGGTAAACATGGTTACCTCATGAACAGCGTGGCCGTGGTTTTAGTCCCGGCAGTCGCGAAGATATGCACTACTGACGAGCTGTAATGAAAGCGAAATACGAGTCTAGTACTTCTTTTCGAAAGGGGCTGACTGCAACATACGTCTGTGTCAGAAAGTGTTTCCAACTTGTTGTTCGGATTGTCGCAAAGTTCACAGCCAGGTAGACAGTTACCAACCTTGTTCAACGGAACGTTCACGACTTTCATAGTGCGTGAGCACACCTTCGCTTTACCGCTTGACGGTTTCTTCCAATCATCAACAACCATACTGGACAGTGCACGCTGCGCTAAACATTGTGTCGGCAAACGAAACACGTGGACCAACCAGGGAATACTGCATTCCCACCATCTAGGTTATCGATCGTTAACTTACACATAGCCCAACTACTCGTTAGCGGACTGTCGTGCTGTTCACAAGGTCAGCTCATTTGAAATGGACCGAGTGGCGGAAACAGCGTCAATCGGATTTCGAGAATCTGTATGCACCCTCTTTACGAACAGACCTGATGTTCATCCATAGACCAGAACTGAGTGCACACACGCATTGTAAGCTGTGCCTTCAGTCGACAACTGGATGTTACGGTGATGCCACAAGTGACTGGGTTTGGTGAATGCACTACGTGCTTTTGCTCTCTTCGTAGGCACCTCGTCATCGATGTGGCAGGCTGTCAAGATGACACTACCCAGTTAGTTTTCAGTAGCTCACTTGAGATAAAAGAGGAAGGGTGAAAAACAACCTAATCTTGGAATAGCACCTTGAGGATGAAAAGTGCACACCATACAGACCAACCATATAATTTAAATGATTCAGCGTAAACTGCGTGTTCTTAGCAGAAGAACTGAGCAGAGCCATGTCGTCTGTATGCTTAAAATCAGTTAGCTTACCATCCGGCGAAAATTCCACTTTGATCTACACAAAATCTGTGATTGCTCCTTCAACCTATCACTTTTCACATAGTTAAAATGAGACTGGGAAAGTTGACGCCTTTATCAAATCCTACTTGACGTGGAGAGCATTCAATTTAGGTGTGTGTAGGCGGACACTCGGCATCCAGGTTGGATACACAATGATCTCAACAACTTGACGTACTTCATCAGGACTTCATTGCAAGGTAGACAGCTGCAAGGGCTTGTTGTGTACCCACTTCAACGAGAGTTTTTAGTTCAAAAAGGGGCGCCGCCGTTGGCTGTGAAAAGAGATGTTGAAGCTGCAGTGTGTCACAAAACAAAGGTATGCTTGAAACACCCGCGAAAAGACCGGAACCTTGCCTGTTCTTCCCCTACCTTCTTCTCTCAAAGTTCCAGAAGTCTCTACGTCATTAGACCCTTGGACACCCTAGACGCAACAGAAACAAAGCTTATGCCTCTGCGGTTTTCCTATGAGGTCCTGACACATTTTTCGAAAACTGGAATGATCAGTCATTAGGCACCTCTTTCTTCTCCCATATGTAACGCAGAAATCTGGTCTGTTCAGACAGCAGTCTTTCACGGTGATCTTCAAAATTTACTGAAGAAAGAAGGTCTGGACCTACGGTTTTATTAGATTCCAATAATCTAGACTTCAGAATCACTGCGTTCACTGACGGACAGTCCACTAGAATGTTAAAACAGGCCCCATAGCCCCCATCACTGAAGCTAGAACGAGCCGGCTCGAATCAGTTAAACTGTTCCTCACGGCATTCAGTCCATCTGAGTAGTCGCCGCTACTAGCTATAAACTCGTGAGCCATCTTTCTCAACGGCCAGGATAATCACGACTCTGGAAAAACGGAAGCCGGCTACGCGCCCATAAAACTAGTCGCTAGCTGTTTGTCTTGCTGGTAGAAGTAAGCCACACGATCCCCGCTCAGGCTGTTTGTGAGCTTGCGTTTCAGTTCATGGTGGATTTTGTCGTATTCGGAATCAGGGGATCAGTTAACGTTTGCTGGTAAATTCTGTTGAACCTGTGAAATTTCACTTATCTCCTATCCGTAGCGATACTTTGGAATGGGTCTGCTTGCAGGAAGTTCGCATAGCTGCTGTGATTTCTGCACAGTGCTCATTCAGGTCACTGCACTGTTGTGACTAGATCAGTTCGAGTGTCTTTGCTGTTTAGTGAACGTTTAATCTACCCTCGTCGCTCCATTTCCAAATGAGTACTTTATGTTTGTGAGCAGATGATCTATGGGTAAATGATGAAACAATGCGTGCGCGAACAGCGGGATGCTGCGAACTGAGGTGGATATTCCAAAACGTCATCATCACTATCATAGACAGCAATACATCACTGGTTCACACTGATGCTCAACTGCCACACAACTACGAAGAAGAAAAAGCAAACCCTGTATAGGAAGAGAGAAGAAAAAAGGGAAGGGGGGACCTAACCGCTAAAAAATAGCTACGTCTACTTTCAAACATGCAACATCAAGGTGCCTACACCTTGCAAACAAACAACCGAGCTTTAAGTGAAGGTAAGGCATCATCAGCAAGACATCTTTCTTGCGGCTTTCACTGTCCCGCGTCATTAAATGCACTCACTTCACAGACAACTCGGCCAAACAACGACAACATTCATGCCACTGAGCTCGGTTAGCCGCCATCTCACCTAACGTCTCAAGCCATCGACTATGTGAGTCGCGAGGGCTCCATCCCGGGAGACGAACCCGATATACAGTAGCTAACCCCTTCGTGAACGATTTCTTTTGTCTAAACCGGATCATTATCTGTCCACCTTGCGCCAATTGGTCTCAGCGTCGGCAAACAGTGCTCGGTGTGGCAGACGACTAGGTTGCACCCTTAGTACATGACCTAACCACCTAAGTCTGTGCAAGTGTAAGGACTGAACGAAAGAACTCGTTTGACAATCAGTGCCAAACACTCGCTTCCTAATCTTCTCGTTACTCACTCGTTGGTGCCACCCGATACGAGCGATTGAACGCAAACATCGGTGGTCAAACACCTGAAGACGGTTCAGGTCCTCTACCCTGAGTGGCCATGTTTCGCTGCCGTATAGTAATACAGCCCTCACTGTTGTTTGATATACGCGACCCTTAAGCTTCAGAGAGATACCTTTCTGTCGCCATAGGTGCCTCAGATCAGTAAACACCGCTCTAGCCTTTGGAAATACGCGCTTCTATTTCATTCCCTACACCTCCGCCCCCGCTGATGCAGCTTCCCAGGTATACAAACCGATCAATAACCTCCATGACTTGAGTATCTAACATTAAATCTGCGTACGACAGTCTTTAATGAAGTTGTGCCACCGATTGCAGACGACGATATAATCAATCTGTTCCATGGTTGAGTTGCAAAAGGTGATCACCACAAGACTTATTGCAGCGGTTTGCGCTGAAATTGGCATCTCGATAGATAGAGTATGTGAGACGCACCTGTTTTTAATGTTCGATCGCCATTGTCAATACCTCGCTCACGGAAACCAAATTTATAACTTGGCCGCTTCTAATCTAGAGGTAGACGGTCAGGTTGCGAGTTCATATCCGTAACCAACACAAGGATGTCCAAGTATTTGATTTGTCTCAGAAGACATCGTAGAAGGCGGCCAGTCTCAATACTAGGGGTTTCGTTTACTTTTGTGAATGTACGTAATGATAGCAGATGGCGGAAATATGAATTATGTGGCGGTTTAGTAACCTCGAAACCACATTCAATTGTTTGCTGAGTTTAATTTTGAAGGGCCTGCTAGAATAGCATAGTGCCCCTGTATACAGGTTAACTAATATATGGACCTTAGAAGCCGTATTCGAATACCCTGGGAAAGGGGATGATTAGTCTAGGTGTTTTATCAACAATTTCTGCTTCCCAGATAACTTAGGTTAAGTTTATACTCCAGGCTAGGTAAGTAGTGTTTGACCAAGCGTCCCACTTATTTTGTCTCTCCCAAATGTTCGCAACAAACAAATGTGTCTCGGTTCCTGATGGTTTGTGACCTACAGCACGTTTATTTGAACCATCCAGGAGACACGTGAACAGGGCATTAAGCAACTCCAGTCTACGCTTTTACTTCATCGCAAAAGTTGTGTTCATGACCTGAAATGTTTCTTCCACTATACTTCAAAGTAGTTATTGCTGCTAGCAGCACGTTAAATAGTGTCATCCCACAAGGGTTGTCTTCCGATTTCTGTTCCCGAATGGATTCAAGGAACCAACTGTATGACGATACAGTCAACCACGTTGAGTACATCTCTTTATGCAAACTGAATAATGAATATTCTATGCAAAACCCTACAACCGTGTATGCGTTAGCACAAACATCGCATGTGATTTTTCTGAAAAAGTTTATCATCGAGAGTAAACGATAGTTAACTAAGAAAATTGCAAGATGGGCAACGACTGGAGTGTCACAGCACCTTGTGTACATGTAACAGGTTAATCTGTTGGGAACCTTAAAAATTGCCAGACAGTTCATAAATATGTTAGACAGGCTCGGAAATAATAGTTCCTGCGAAATGCCAGAAACGACCAAGTGTTTAAGTTGGATGAATTTGATCAAGACTGTGTGGATAACATCGGAACAGTTGGAACCGTGTTTGAATACTTGTAACAAACGTGTGATATCTTTCTCAAGAAGTACTGAGAAAACTACGAGGCAGTAATACAACCATTGACGGAAAACACTCAATGTATTTGAAGGCTGTTAGGCTTAAAGTATAACAACTTAGACATATCTACTCATCAAAAACGATCGCCGGGTGTAGTTATCAAGAAAATTTGAAATAAGATTTTAGCAAATGTTATCTGCCGATGAGGTTGAACGTAGTATAAACACTGAAGAAACGTCGCCTTACAGTCCTGTCTTCTGTGTTTGGAAAGGCTAAAACTATGACATGATACATTTAAGATAGAGCGTGATTGACTTTAGGCAGATTGCCATTTGTCGTTAGGTCCACAATGAAAGAGTACTTGATAAATACTACTTTTCTTGTCGTCAGATATTTAAACAATCATCCAGAATTCCGAAATTCCTTTACTGGTTATTAAAACAAAACTGGCTCTTCGTTGGTTTTTTGGAATGTTATTGCCGTTACAGTAGCCCTTGAACAAATATTTGAAAGAACTTCGGAATATTTGAAGATATTATTTGGAAACTACCGCCAACACTGTTTGACTTCTTAATATCTCGTAAACTGCACAAAAAAGTCGACTTTGAAACCAGTTGTTTTCGATCACTCTAATCCGGCTCTTTAATTGGGCTACTGGAAATGGTGAATGATTAGCACAGGCTGCTTTTGCGTACACACAGAATGTGGAGCCTGAAGCCAATGGTTTCAGCTGATGATAACACTAACAATACAACTGATCTGGAGTAGATTTAAGGTAAACTAAAAGTCACTAAAAGTTTTGTCCGGTTTCATCCAATAGCCAACGCCAATAGTATGGCAAAGACTTGCGTTTTAAAAGGGACTTATTGATCCATTGCAGTTGTTTAATGTAATGTTCACAAATTGTTTCGAATATCCATTTCACGGTTTGCTCGACATCAAACCAATATGAGGACGGTGAACGAGGAGGAATGTTAGACAAGTCAAAGTTGGGGTGGAGCATTGGAGTCTAACAAGTGGTAAACAATATGACTAGACTTTGCTGAGGATTGATATTCTTCATAGCTTTCAGAAGCCCATAGGTAAATATCCCTCTAACAGCCTCGGTCTTACCTACGTTGATTAAATTTCTATCTCGTTTAGAAACACGTTTTTGAGGTTTCCATTTTCAGTGAGTACTTTCCGGTTAAACCCCAGTATGTTCAAGACAATGTCAGACGTGCAAAGCCTTAATCTAGTACTTATTCAGAAAGTGAACCGGTATAAGGGGAACAGCTCGTCAACAGTTAGGTATATCACAAAGTTCGTTGGACACTTCGGTAAAATATCTTTGTACGGTCTTGGGGAGAAATTGGGTTAACTCACAACCACATGTTTTTAGTCCGAACATGTTCAGTAGCATACTTATCAACACCAACATCCTAGCAGTCGTTCACGCTAATGCTTAGCTGAACACAACTACCAAAAGGAAAAATATTGAACTGAAAATAAACGCTAGTGAAGTAATTAGACACAATGCATAATGATCAAAATATTTACTCGCACGGTCAACAGCAGAGTGACTATCGGATGATAATAGTGGGCAAACCTGACACAGTTTTCCAGAGCTCATCCCAGACAGCCGGTGTTAATGGCAGTAAACTCGCTTAACCGTTGATTCTTTACTACTTCCAGTGAGAAACCAGGAAATAAACGAGGATTTCACCTCGAGACAATAACATGATCTACAGTTCATGGCTTCCAACTGAGCACTTCCAGTTTTTACCGACAAGTACGTTATGTCACTAAGCAGAGGTTTAACGAAAAGTTTACGGCTTGGTAACTGCCTAAGGATTTGGTATTCTCGACACCTAATATAATCATATGAATGTGTGTTTAAAGAACGCAAAGACTGTCATGTGAAGTGTATGCTTAAACATTAGTTGGTTCTTTCTTTTCAGTTAAATATTCGAAATGAGATACAAACCTTTGGACGTGTGGGGGTCCACGGGCAAAATTTGTAAGGTGGTCAACTATCATTCGATCACGTAATTGAGAATAATAATGAAAATAGATATAGATGCAAATATAAGGTGGAAACAGATAATAAGAATAAAGAACTAAGAATAGGGAGAATGATTAATGAATATAACATACTGCCAGCGTAACGATAGATTCACAACCTTTTGTTATTGGGCACATAATGATGGTTTTGTACGATGTGTAGCAAGTGCTTCAGAAAAGGACAAAGCATATTTGTTCATTGTCTGACCGATAGCACATGGTTCATTCGGTGACCAGTCTTTTGTAACTGCTTTGTAACTGCACTATTTGTAGTTCCGCTTTTGACACTCAGAAATCATTCACAGAGATGCTACAAGATCCGAATTTGCGTTGCCCCCACTGTACGGCCGACGTACCGCAAAATACAAGTACACATTTATGAGTAGTGTTGGATTTAGCGAGTGTGAGAACAGAATCTATTCTCGGAATTAATGAGATGCGAGTCGTTCGGTGCAGTGCAGTGAGCTTGGTTGACGTGTAAGTGAAATGTTGGTGCTACTTTGATTTTTTGTCCCACGAAGAGTGCTACATCGTCCTCTTTCCAAGGTGTGGACATGAACACTGATTGTGAGTGCTGGTTAGGAGTCGAGCGACTTAGAATGCTTGTAGATACTACATGTCCAACAAGTGACTGAAGAAGTTTGCAGAGACGGTGGATATCACGGATTGTTTGTTTGTAGCCAGCCAATAACACCTGAAAACTGACTACTTTACAGATACAGACATATTTCTACTTGCAATTTGGAAGCTTGTGGGTAATACGAAGGTATATTACTACTAACTTTGTGTGTTCGATCATGAAATATATGACTGCATTTTCATTTCACAGTGTCCATCTATCTACAAACTGTAATGTTTTCCGAGCCAACCACTGGTGAATTGTTGAGTTCATCATCATCATCATCATCATCATCATCATCACCATCATCATCATCATCATCATCATCATCACCATCATCATCATCATCATCATCAACATCATAACAGCCATGAGCCTGCCCAAAAGGTACTGTGGCTCGGACCGCCGCTCACTTCAGCGGTGACATGGAATATCCTGGATGAAAACGTTAATAAGAAGTTCGAAAATTATTAAAACAAGATCAATCGGAAGAACTAGAAATGGTCTGGATACAAGTACGCCATTGACTGTGACATGCCGCCATCTCGAATAGCGTCTCTAATCAGCGGTTTGAATGGTCACAAGGACCCCATCCAGGCAGGCGACACCTACCCACTTTGCTCAGTGGAGCAATCAGGGTCTTCATATTTCGTAACCATGTTGTTGCTTGACCACCACGCGGTTTAACCCAACTGTGAATGGCCTCAGTATGTAATGTCCGATACGGCAAACGATCAGATAACATACGGAGTACGTGACCCAACCATCGCAAGCTGTGTACCGTGATTAGTTGACCAGTTGATCGCGCATCCCGAGCGTTCCGGAATACGCGCCGGCGAAATGCCACATTGCTCACGCGATCAGTCCACTTAATATGGGCCAACTGGCGGAGACAACGACGGTTAAACGCAGTAAGTCTGTTGATATCGTCTTTGTGAACAGGTCACGTTTCCGAACCATAAAGCAAAATGAAACGTACACAGGCATTATATACCTCTCCTTTCAACGACAACCGGACGTCTTTTCGACGCCACAGATGACGCAGTTTGGCAAAGGCAACTCGTGCCTTTGCTATCTTGGCTGATATCTCATCAGCAATATTACAGGCTGACGAGATAGTGCTACCCAAGTATGTGAAACTGTCCATAGTCTCAAGCGGATTATCTGCAATGAAGAAAGTAGGAGTTGAAATGTCCCAGTCTTGAAGCAACACCTTGCACTTTGAAGATGCAGGGCGCATTCCATACAAACCAGCTCGATCGCTCAACCTGTGCAGCATGGTTTGCATGTTTTCGGCAGAGGGGCTAAATAAGACAATGTCGTCCGCATACTCCCGATCGGTCAATCTAGCGCCAGGAAGGGACTCAACACCAAGCCCACTGGATTCCCGGAGCGCACCCTCCAGAATGTCGTCCATGACAAAATTGAACAAGAAGGGAGAAATCGGATACCTCTGACGAACACCACTGGTAGTTATGAACGCCCGAGACAGTTGTTCGTAAACTCTCACTCTGTTTGCAGAGTCAGCATGCAGTGATCTCAATAGATTCACGCATTTCCCTGGTACTCTTTTGCGGAGAAGTCAGCTCCAGAGAACGTTACGAGCAATTGAATCGAAAGCGGCCCTTAGGTCCAAAAAGACTATGACCGGCGGCTCTCTGTAAGAGTGCTGATGTTCCAAGATCCGTCGCAAGGTAAAAATATGATCAACGCAACCTCAACCGGATCGGAATCCTGCCTGTTCTTCGCGTATCTGACTTTCTCTGGGCTTAGTGAGCCGACGTAAAGTGAGATCAGTGAGTAACTTGGACGCAATAGACACTAAACTGATGTCTCTGTGGTTGTCACACAGACCTCGGGCCGTCTTTTTGATAATGGGAATTACTGTTGATAAGCACCAAACGCGAGGTACCTCTCCAGTCTCCCAGATCGTCTGGAGGAGTTTTGAATTGTTGAGTTGACAGTGACTAAAGCGGTTTTCGATGGGTGATTCAAGTGATGTAATTATTGGATAGCAACATTCCGACAGTTCTCCAAAGGAAATACATTCCACGGTTTTGACATACGTACTCACCTCGTGTATACACCTTGGTTTCAAATCTCATAAACGGTTAACGGAACACAAACATCAAATGCCAGAACTGATTCAGTTCATAGTTGCTTTATCCATGAAGGACGGGAGCAGACCGATTTGTGCAAGGCATGTCTCTCAAGTGTGAAACGTATGTTGTAGATTCCAAGGTGAGACAGTTCTGTGACATGTCAAACGATGCCCGTGGTGTAAAGGTATCAACATTGTATGTCCAGTAAACTGTCATTGCAAACAAAAATACGGCGAACACTTGTTTCTATCCATTTTCACTCCGAGTTATGAGATGGTTACCTTCCTTAGCTGCTACACTTCCTTTTGCCTATAAGCTGAAATCGATCAATCGATTTTTCTGGTTGGCCATGATCACAGAAGGGGTTGGGTAAGGTATTTACACACATTTGACCAGCAGCGAAGTCGTAGACAGCCGGTTCAACCTTTTTGGGTTGCATCAGCTCCACATACGTCATAAGGTGCTTGTTAAACTAGGATGTGATTAATGAACATGTTAATTTACATCCCTAGTTAAGAATGGACAGTAGACTGACAATAATACATCACACAGTTCTGGTTGGCTAGATCAATTGACTGTATCTGCTCAGACCATGTAAACTGAACGAAGATATTGTGGAAGCACATTTTAAGGTTTCAAGAACCAAGGACACATTTCTAAATTTATTTTAATGGGACTATTTTGACAAACACCTGAGCGGAATCCTAATTGATGACAGTTAAACTGCTAACCCTACATGAGTATGTAAATTCACATACTGTATCACTCGGTTGCCTATCCACTAATTTAATTTATCAATAAATTCAGTAGTGACAGCATTACTTGTAAATCTGTTTTACATTACTTAAAAACTAAAGCATAGACAGGCAAGCTGAGGGAAGGAAATGTGATTTGTATACCATTCACTGTCGATACAATAAACGACGAAGTTTAGAAACACTGTCCTTTGGCCAAAACAAACGGCTTCTTCAAAATCTTACGGAAGAAGAAATCTCAGCATCGATTAACCAGCGACATTTTGACAGAATTCAATATTTGGTCTACATACTAATGCTATGTTTATGTAGCGTATTATTTGTAAAGTTGATCTGTTCTCTTGTAAACATGTCAATAATTTAACTGTTGTTATTCCTTGCTTGGAGTATTTTTATATTAACGTTTTCTATCACATTTTACATCCTTTTTATCAGGAGGTATTGTGTCATATGTTTTCTTTACAGACTACCAGACTGAAACAACCACTACCGTTACTGGCTTAGGTGGCTCACCTACCTATCGAGAAACAACCACGACAACATCCAGACCCCTTCCGGTTGTGCCAGGCAACCCACTACCATCCCATGTCCGTATGCCCGAAGCTGAGACTTTTATGGTGTCGCCGAATCGTCCGCCTTTGATTCATGAATCGGTTGTGTATCCGGTATATCCACAGCAATATCGCACACCACAGCCTGCGTTAGCATTCCAACAACCCCAACCGGTAATCGTTACAGTACCCCAAGCTCAACCTGTGAGACAATATCGCACAATTGGGACTTCTGGTGTAGGAGGTTCTGGCTTAAGTACCGCCGCTCTAGGTGAGATATTGTGAGTTTTAAGTAGCCGAATGATCAATCGCTTTTTTCGGCGATACGTTCTAAGATGAACAGATCATCGAAGTTGAGTACATGCGACTGTCCGTTTCACTGTGAAGTGTTTGATACGTGCATGTGTACATCCGTCATTTGGGCGTAATTATCGTCATCATATACAGCAAAACATCCGTGGTTCAAACTGTTGTTTAACTGCCACACAACCACGAAGAAGAAAAAGGTAAACCCCGCATAGGGAGAGAGAGAATAAAAGAAGGAGACGGGAGTTGACCTAACTACTAAAAATAGCTACGTCTATATTCAAACATACATCAAGGTGTCTATGCATGCATAACTGCCTCCGACTGGTTGACGACTATGCTCTGGTCGTGATAATCAACTTAACCATCCAGTAACCCATCAAGCATATGAAAAGTCGTCCCAAAGTTGGAATACTGGTGTTTACTTTGACAAGCTGGTGATTGAGGTGAACGTTTCAAACTGAACGTGTCTGTTTCCATCCTTTATAAAAGTCACTGAGTTTGGCCATTTTAAACTGAAAAATGGTTATGACTATTACATTTTCAACGTTTTTATCCGGGAAAAATTATCGTCGCATACCAATTCTGAAGTTGGTTTTTCTTATAATGTTACAACAACGCGAGCATGTCTAGTGACTCTTATTTGTACGTGGCTCGATCGGATAGTCAGTGGGTGCTTATACTCATAGGTTAATTCAACAGGGTTTACATTCACCACTTTCGGTTCTACTCAAAACCTTATATCCAACGTACGTCTGAACGAATATGCTCAACAAGTTTACGAATAGACAACACAGCCCATGCAAGCTAAGTAATACCCACGGTTCCTAAAATTTGCTAAAGCAGGCTCGATAAATCGGTTGTGCGTACAAAAAACAATTATTTGTGAACTTGAGGTTGCCATGGTCCTAAGTCTCAGCGAGTATCACTCAGAACATACGATTGGATGATTTTGTTGTTGTTGGTTTCTTTGTTCATGCTCCCCCAAGTACTGTAACGTTAAATTGGAAGTTTCCCGTGTTATTGGATATTTGGTCTTGACGAGCCAATACGAAATGCTACCAGTGTTCATTTTCTAACTGTTTTGTTCAAATTACTGAAGGGATATTCTAGTGCACGGCGCACTAAGTCTTTTTCCCCAGGTACGAATTAACCAGACGCGAAATAGAAAAGGCCGTTGAGAAGAGAGACCGAATATTTATTACTCGAAATGTACAAAGGGTCTCTTATAATGCTAGAAATGTCACCGACACGTAAATTAGCTAGAGAGGCTAGAGACCGACCGTGGACGAGCGATTAAACCGGAAGAGTTGTGACACACGTGTGCGTTCGGGTTCGCGCCGCAGTCACCTGGCATGCATACAAACAATCGGACAACATGCATCATGTGAACTTTCTTAATAGCTTAGGTACAATATGCAACCATGAGTTTTGGAACTATTTTACACATCATACCGCAGGCAGGCCAGTGAAATCTGCAGGTCGCTACCATATAACTGTCTTAAGTGAAATGAGAGCACTTAATAACGCGTGGCAGTGAAAGCCGTAAGGAAGCTGTCTTGCTGATGACGCCTTACTTTCACTTACAGCTTGGTTGTTTGTTTGCAAGGTGTAGGTGCCTTAATGTTGTGTGGTTGAATATAGACGCGGCTATTTTTGATAGTTAGGCCCCATTCCCCTCCAATTCCTTTTTCTTCTTTCTATATATGGTTTGCTTCTTTCTCCTTCGTGGTTGTGTGGCAGTTAAGCATAAGTGTGAATCACTAATTTATTGCTGCCTATGATGATGCTGATGATGACCACGTTACTTACAACAGAAGAATGGCGAAGCGGAAAGTTGTAGTAAAAAACAATATAACGAAATAAGAGTAGTAAGCAAAGGGATTGTTGTTTTAATGCAGTGACACAGAACATGGAAACAAAGCTGTAGGTCAGTCTGCTGATGGACACATATACTCACGTGTACGGAATGTAGTGATAAAGCTTGCTCTGGAATCTTGCTTAACTGGGTTGAAACTCTGAGCACATTGAGCAGAGGTTACGATCTGTTATGTTGTTACAATTCTCTTAGTCTTTCCACTTGGCTATTCACCAGTTCAGTTTAAGAAAACATTTTTAAGAACGATGGAAGTTTGCAGCCTTTTTTCAAACCAGGATGTCACGGACAGTTAGCACAGCGTGATTTTGATGTCAACAAAACAGTACTTTTTCTGTCAGTCCGACTGGAGTGACCGTTAGAAGTATGTAGATTTCTTACTGTACAGTCTCTGGTACGAGTGTACTCAAAGTTTTACGGTTATATTCAACACGAAGTCTTTGGTTGAAGTCTTCCTCTGATTCACAACAACAGACGACACAAAAAATTATTTCCAAGATGATGTTAAATTGCCTTTATTCAAGTGATATTTGGTTCAACGAAGTAATCAGATACTGCCGCCCTGCACAGTTTGTGCAGTTGCTGCTAGCTCTAGTTGGCCAGCCGACAAAGTTGGTTCTGAGCGGATCATACTCATAACCGATAATCACGTGTCCACTAACTTTTGCCAGTGCAACATGTGACCCGTGTGACCAGTTTTACTACTCAGATATCTGTCAAACTCTGCCCCGTTATCACCAGTGATTTTTCGCCACTGGATTAACATTGTAATAAGAGACTTATGACCACAATGTTGCATTACTTAGACAGACACATTTTAAAAGAAATTCAATGTTGGGAAATCTGGACTTTGGCTGGATTCGAACCAGCTACAAAAATATTACGACCAAACGTGGTAAATGCTCTACCAGTTGAACTATGGAGCTACGCTGGAAGCTCAGAAATTTCACATTTGGAGCTAGTTACTCACCTAACCAACCGTGTCATATGGTATCCATCAAATGATCCAACCGATTGACTGCTCAAACAGGATTTCTTAATCAGTTCACGATGGAATCCACCAACGTCACCGATGTTTACAGCGTGAACTGACGGAGAAAGTGGGCCTCTTCTGAATGATCAAATCTGCCGAAATGTTTATCAGTAAGCATACTTCGAATGAATTCCAATTAATGCAGTTGGTCATTTTTCTTTTCTCAAATATTAGGTTTTGCCTCGGGTATGGCAGGCAGCTATCTGGGCAATCGACTTTTTGGTGGACATGGTTGGAGCCCTGTTTTGGGATCTGGATGGTTATCTGGATGGGGAAGCGGGCCTCCGGCGCAAATTGTTAACCAGACAAACATCTATGACAATGACACCTACAATATCGACTATAACGGTGTGGAAAGCTATGTGGACGATGGTGGCGCTTTCACAGACTATGTCGAGGACAGTGGTTTCGAAGATCTTTTCTAAAAGGGCTGTTTTCCACCAGTACATTTATCATGTGAATTTTATTTGAAACGTCCCTGTTTTGAAAAAATACTTTTAAAAATTTCTCGCCCACCAACTTTTGTTTGTGGAATATTTTCCTCTGTCCTTTCTTATCTTCTAGTTTTATTCGCCGCATAATAAAAGTTTATTTCGAGCTCTTTTTTACAGTATTCTATAATAATATTATAGAACTGATTGACGGCACAAAATCCATTGTGTTTGAAACTGCTTTAGGAAATTGATATGATACTGTTTTTGTACACTACGTTTTCTACTTTGTTGCAATAGCAGTGATCAATAGGAATAGGTCAGAAGCATGCGACCATGGAAACAATAAACCTGTACACTTACAAGTTATTGGTAAAGTGAACGTAATCTGATTCTGAACTTCCCTATTATCAGTTGCGAAAAATTCTCTCCAGTCGGAGCAGACGTGCAAGAAAAGTGCGGGAAGCCTTAGAAGATTATCAGATTTTTGTCACAAGTAATTCAGATAAGATTAGAAATAGCAAATATTTGTCGTGTATCAGAATCGTCTTTATAAGAAGCGTATATTTATCCCCGGGGTTCAGTGTGTTGTATCCCTGATCGGAATGGTCCCGAAATGGAACGGAGATTTCTATAACAAGCTGATTAGTTTGCGTACCACAGATCGCAAGAAAAGGAATGCTCATCATATAAATTGTTGCAAAACTTGTAATTTGAAGAATAACTGTAAGGTTTTTATAAACTTATGTCTAGGAATGTAATAGGACGCGTTATCTTATAGTACATACTCTACAGCCTTCTGAGTAAAGTTACTGGATCATCTCCCCACTTGAACGACTGCTTTGCTTGTTGGCAGTATGACTACGCATCGATTTGTATATGTCTTATCCACCGAGCGATTCAGGTATAATTACTACTTAGGGATTATTGGATTTGGAATTAGCATAGTTGTCTGTGAAGCACAAACTGTAAATTAATGAATTCCACTTTCAGTTCTGCATGTAACAGCGTATTGTTCATTCGGAGGAAAAGAATCAAAAAATGGACACATCAACAGTGTAACCATTAGTAGTTTCCCAACTACAGACATCTCACGCGCACATAAGTCGGTACATGGATCTCAAAGCAAACTCTGTGCCTGCTACATGATTTATAAGGCACATTGCAAGTAGCGGCCGTTTGAAGTTTGCAAACATTACCATCTGTATTTTCTCGACCGTTACGATCTCACCTAAAGGCTTGTTGTTCAAAGTACGCGATAATTTGCTCACCTCCAAAATGGCTTAAAAATTTGCCTTATGCGTTTGTTTGACTATTTTGATCAAAGATGTTGTTCCCAAACCAGATAGGACTTTAAGTTTTGTGTCACGGCCGCCTCAAGCCCTTCCCAACCGGGACAGCAAAAGTCATGACTGAGCAACAAGATACTTGTTTCCACCCAAACTATTAAAAAGTCGGTTGAAGTCACTATCTGATTTACAGGCCAGTGAACACAAAAGTGACGGGTACAAGTTCAAAGGGTCATGAGCCGTTAGAACCAGATGTTCGTTTCAAATAGGAAGTGATGGGTTGTATGACAAAGAGGCAGTCACAATGTGCGAGAACGAAAGAATTCAATCTCGGTCGAATGGAGGTGTTTTGTTGACTAACTGTGGAGAAGATGAGGGTTATCACAGCGCGGAGGAGGATATCGTGTATGAACAGGACTGTAAAATAAATTGTTGCCTGCCCCAGCATCTCCTATTTATTTTGATAAGAAAGACGTCGGTGAATTGATTACAACCACGAGTTTTTCAGTATTGGCGTGTTTTTAATCTTCGGACTGGTCTATTTACACTACGGTAGAGTCGTGGGTGTTTCAATTTATGCAGCAGTTACGTATCACCGGTTGGCGACCAGATGAGCTTCAAAAATATTGGAAAGTGAGTTGAACTTTTACACTGTCACTTGAACCAGGGGATCTTCTTCGCCTGGCCTCGGAAGGAGTTGATTTGTGTGACATCTGTAGATCGATGAGCCAACATACACACCGTAAAGCGCGTGGCTGCAAGATCTCCGAATAATTCTTGGAATCCAGGCTGGCTGGTTCTAGTTCTAATTGCAAACAAGATCCAGTGGCCTTGTGTTCAGCGCTCTGTGTTGTGCTCCCTGTTTGCGATTGTATTTCCGTTCCAGTGTTGTATTCCTGAATCGTTCTACTGCTTCCTTTAATCGTATGAGATGCAACCGTGTTTTCAGCCTTCGATCGAGCATTTCACTGTATCACTATTCAGGAAGATAAAGTTCGCCGGTTTAGTAAGTTGGGGGCTACCTCACACCCGCAGTAGGTTTGGCAGCGTTATTCCAATACTGTAACCAACCAGAAAAAATGTATGCAACTTTATGGCAAAACCTTCGTCACGTCAAGTCCCAGGTGATCTGGATGTAATTGTTTGTCTAAACCCGTGCGACACCCCTGCAAGATTAATACTGTAGAGATCTTATTCGTTATTGTCAGCTATGTTAAAGCTACGAGTGCCATTTGTACTCATTTTGTTTCCAACTTTTGTTTACACTCAAACGTTTGTTTGAACGAGTAGAGATACCGACAAGTACCCCGCGCACTCGAACTTACGATCCCGCTGCGTGCTCGCTCGTCGCTCCGCTCTGTTATCGTTTCGTTTTGGAATTCGTTCACTCTCGCGTTGACCTCGCAGGTCTACAATATAGTCTTTGTCTACTCGTTGCGTTATTCTCAACCGGTCGTCTTCGGTTCGCTCGATCCTGCAAATTGGTGAGACCACGTAAGTCGTATATCATAGCGTCCATTCGAGTTCAGTATATTCCCCCCCCCTCATATTGCATCTTAAGTGCGTATAATGCACAAGTATATATTTATTTAAATTTTATCCCTCGTTCGTTTTCACTCAATCGCCATGGACATTAAGTCCGAATTTTCGTTTTCCGTATCACTGATCACGTTAACTGTTCCTACTTTTGGAGATCTTGATTCAGAGCTGTGGTTGGCCATGTTGGAAATAGAGTTTAACAACCGGCGTATAACAAGTGATGCGGACAAGTTCTCGCAGCTTGTACCACTCCTCCTCCGAGATATGTTAAATCTAGTTAGCGGTATTTTACTAAACTCAGCAACTGACCGCTGTGAGTCGGCTAAGCGAACGATTCTTAAAGAGACACAGCCTCCGCCAAAATGCATCTGGAACAACTGTTCCAATGTTTACAGTTGGGGGACAAAGAGCTGTTGGTTCTTCTTCGAGAAATGCGACGTGCAGTAAGTAGGTCTCAGTTGCCAAAACCTTATTGACAAGAGTTATGGATGCAACAACTGCCTGGGCATACACATAGGTTATTGTCCGTGTTACTCTCGCATCCGTCCGGTGATCTAGTGGCTTCGGCCGATGCAATACACGAACGTTTTCGAGGCACGATGCTGTCACCATTAGTTGGGCAGCTAGTTACATACAGCAGTCCCGCGGATAATTTGTTAACCACAAGGGACGCCAAAATAGCAGTCCTGCGTGAGGCACTTGAATGTCGTGAACACAACCCTTTGAAACCAAGCGCCGAGATAGTCCAGTTGCGACGTGAACTGACGGATCTTCGTGTCAGCATCCGGCGCACTAGGTCACCATCGAAAATTCCTCCGACGCGTGCTCGATCACCGCCCAAACTAAAGACTAGCGATCTATGTTGATACCACGAGACTGTGATGAACATGACTGACATGCTTTGTCTCTTTCTGCTATATAATTGTTTTACTATTCCAATATCCTATACAATTCAATGATACGCACAATTCGACAATATACGTTCTGTGTTGTTGTGTCTAATTGTGTTTTGCGATTCTTATACGTTCGATCGTTATCCTATATAGTTCAATTCCGATTACAATAATTGGCTTCGAGCTTTCTCACTATTTACACTGATTACTGAAATGAATCGATTATCCACCAATTCAAATGCTCAAGAAGTGGAGTATTACTTGGAGAGGTTTGCCATCTGGTGCCTCACCAAATCTGATTTTGACGAGTAGAATAAGGTTGCTTTCTTCCTACATTTCATTGGCATGTGTAGAGTCTGTTGACCTTTTGTTCTCTAGTTATATACCGTTCTTCATACATATTATGTTCATTGCACATACAAACCACTTGTCTATTGTTCGAATGAATACACTCTTCGTCCTCGCGCACCTCAGCTTCTGCCCGCACGTGTCGTTGTTACCGGGAGTTGACTGTCGCAACAGCGGATTTTAATACACTGGAGGAACTGGATTTGTTAAAATTTGTTTGCTATTTTACAGGAACGTTCTTCAGGCATATAGCGAACTTAGTGTGGTGGAATTTATCGTAGACAGTTATTGTAGATTATTTTGTAACATTGTCGATTGTCTTCTTGGTTTCCACTACACATGGAAGCCTATGCCCTTGTCAACAATCAACTGTATCCATCCTAGGCTGAAGAAACTACTCTTCCAACACTTCAAACCAGTGAATTTTGTGGCGGTTGAAAGAGCTAAGTTCAATGTGCTGATTCGGTCTGAATCTCAATCGATTCGTGATTTCGTGTTACAGTTACAAACACAAGCATCCGAGTGTGAATACAACATCCAGTTAGAAGATCAGCGACGTGGACGGTTGATTGCTGGTATCAAGTTGCCAGAGTTACAAAAAAACTTCTCTTGCATCATGATCGAAGATTGCAGATCGTTCGTAAAGTGTGTGAATAGTATGAGGATGTAAAACAAGTTACGAAGACTACTGAGGTTCTCTGCAATTATTCTAAAGGCAACAATTCAAGGCAGAAACAAGATAACACATTCAAACCGCGT
>JTDE01003118.1:64399-75028 GCA_014338405.1 Paragonimus skrjabini miyazakii | reverse complement strand
CGTGAATGTTGTCGTTGTTTGTCCGAGTTGTCTGTGAAGTGAGTGCACTTAATGACGCGAGGCAGTGAAAGCCGTGAGGAAGCTGTCTTGCTGATGACGCCTTACCTTCACTTACAGCTCGGTTGTCTGTTTGTAAGGTGTAGGTGCCTTAATGTTGTACGTTTGAATGTAGATGTAGCTCTTTTTTAGTGGTTAGGTCCCCTACCCTCTCCCTTTTTTCTTGTCTCTTCCTAAACAGGGTTTGTTTCTTCTTCTTCTTCACGGTTGTGTGGCAATTAAGCAACAGTGTGAACCAATGATGTATTGCTGTCTATGATGATGATGATGATGGTCATCAGTGTTATAGCCATCGGCCACAAGAAAGTGATAAGATCAAATAAACTTTGTGTACAAAACAAAACGTGTGTGAGCGCGATAAAACTTTTGCATTGAAAATAGTCGCTCAAATTATGATAGGTTATTGTGTGAAGAAGAGAGAGTCGTCGTGAAAAGCATTACGCGAATAACAACCACACCTCAGGACAACTAAAATTGAATATGGTGGCCTCCAGACTCCATCTCCTGCCGATGAGATCTACATGTAAAACATATGGCTCTCGATCAGCTATGCCGTATTTTACTTAGGTGCATCCCTTTAGCAATGCTATTTGTTGTTTGTTGCTTTTGTGTGTAACTCCATAATTACCTATAACATGGCCTTTGATTGACGTCACTCATTCATGTAGTCACCGTTGTTCATTCTGGACTGTGCGAGACTGTAACTCATACACCCTACTCAGTACAGTTAAATCGTGTTCGGTGTCTCTCTCCGACAACAACCGCAATGTTGTTAACCACTGAAATGTGGGCTGAAGTATCGCAGTTGTATCTGAAGAAATTGGATGGAAGAGTTCATGTAGAGTATATAACGTAGGGCATACGAGAACATTACGGACATTAGCATAAGTGTCTGCTACAGCTATTATGCTTGTGATTATGGAAAATGTGTATTTTACATGATTTGATCATATGTTCAATGAACGACCCGAAGACGGTTTAATGCATCAAAAATTAGCATAAATAATAGTATTTGTGCTCTACCGAACCAATCGCTTTGTTTGCCCGCTTCTTGACTGACCACCAATGACCTTGACAATCTACCTGCCTTGTATTATGTTGGCTACAATTCTAGACCTCTCGACTCTTTGTACATTTCATTAGATGCTGTGCGAACACGCGGTTGCGTGCCTCTGTTCGAGTCACGGGCTTTATGCGTCTACTATTCAGGTATCGAGTTATCGATTACTAAGTCTTATTAAATAATTATTCGCTGGACTTAGTAATAGTTCATGCGTATAACATTTTGATTCACCAGAGTATCCGTGTAGGATAAATCGTATCACCTCTCAATATTAGCTGCTTAGCTGTCCCCATTAAATGGTTTACCCAGATAAGTATCAAGATTGCGGAACTGCGGACATTCCCGCAATTGTGTGTGCTCAGATAGAATGCAGTGAGAAGTTGTGACTAAATGAATTCCAAACATAATTCAAATAATAGAAGAATACAGTGAGAGTAACCACAATAAACATAATGAATTCACATTGGGTCAGTAAAACTGCAGCAAGTCTGAGCGCCACCTGTGCTTCAAACATGGAATGCAATCACCCGCTTCATGCGTGCTGAGCACCGCAAATCATACTCGACAGTACGTTTTTCCGAGTATGAATAGGTTCATCAGATAAAAAGTGGAAACCGGTGGGTTGGATGCTATCATATCTATTAGAAAAATATGCACCACTCTTTTTCATTCATCAGTAATGTAGAATTACAGGGCAGTTGGGTATTTTCAATCGTTGCTATACCACTGAAGTTTGGGATCTCGGGATACATTCCAGCATGGATGAAGAAACATGTGACGACATGATACTCAGGTGTGCACCCAGCAGCTGTCACACAAGTCGCCGACACTAGCGATCGCTCGTCATCTTCTGAAGAACTATTACCAAGTGGATCCTACGCAGGCATCCACGGTTGTTTACGCAGCTGATAAGCCCCATTTGTTACAACATGCTGTGGCATTTGCTATGAGACGTTGTCGTCCATCTATGTGTGTGTGTGTGTGTGTGTGCAGAAAGACTATTTTGTTAGTGTGGTACTCTCATGGTGATGATGCTATTGAGTGATTAGCAAACAGATTCGCCGTATATTTGCTTTATATGTTTAAGTTCACGTTTGACCCCTGTTTTTTGTAGTACTCATTTGATCATATGCAATAAAATTTGCCAGGTCATAACTTGTGTGCGTTTTCGTTTTCGACTGGTTAAGTATTATTATTTCAGGAAAATGCTGTTTCACAAGTCTGTATTCATACGGCTTGTGGTGAGAATGTTGAAGAGACCACTAGTGCTTTTAATGTACGGGATCCGTTAACTGGAAATCAGTTTGATGGCTGATGTAAGTATTTGTTATATCAAGAAATACTTATGACACGAGAAAATGCGATCGACCGCGCACATCAACAGATGACTGTTTAGACAGCTATGTTTGGTGACGTATGAAAACAGATGTTAAGTTGAAAATGTTCTCGTTGTTAGTAATTTACACTTTGTTCCGATGAATGAATTTAGAAATGTGGATACCGACATCTGTATAACATAAGCAATTCGGTTGGTAATTGAAAAGGTAAACATCAAATTCAAGGCGTAGCGTTTTTCTGATTAACGAGCAGTCGGATATTGTCAGCTTAGCTGAAAAATTTGGCTTTTCATTTTCAAGCGTTAAACGCATTATCACACTACTCTCAATGAGATCAGTAACACATTTTCTTGCACAATATCTATAGGTTATCTTTTTCCTGTCGAACATATGGTGGTCGCTTGAGATCTGAGAAATAAAACCATATCAGACGCCTAAATCATATAGTCTGAGTTAAAGACCAATGGACGGTTACGACAGTATATGATGTTGAGCGACGACAGGCAACAGAGTGTATCGGTTGAATAAATTAAACTACAACATTGTCAACGTTTGAAAAGTTCTTGAACAAATGTAAGGTGTTATATTGTAACCTGAAATATGGTACGTAAAAGAAGGGCCAGGCGGATGAAAAGCAGTACCGAAAGAGAGGGGAAACCCCGCCAATGGTCAGCCAAAGTGATTGAGTGACGTGAAATTGGAATGGAGCGGTTTCGTGTTTGGAGAAAGTTTAGGCAATCCATGTTCGCCAACAAACTTCAACAGACATAATTATGGTCAAACTGGCTCCAACCAATCATGCACGCCAATTAGCTGCTGTTGAATGCGTACCTGCTTCGAAGAACCCAGTTGCTAGATGCAAGGTCGTGGCACAACACAACAACAAACCGGCCAGTCAAAACGTGAGGACGTCTATCGCTTGCTAGCTGTCGCAAATACCGTTGTTCCTTTACAAAAAGGTGTTGTTTTTTTTAAAAAAAACTGAGATTGCTTAGTGTCACTCATATTCCTGCTCTGATTTCTTTCGATTGGGCAGCTCAGTACGCGAAACGAGCGATTGCCGTTGACTGTGATCAAATAACCGGCAAGAAGTAAGCAAAGCATTGACGGAACAAAACCGTAATACGTCAATGGAAAGTGATGAATATCTCGCTAGTCAGAACAGCGTGGTCATTCGTAAGGTCTTCAGAATGGTATTTTGATCTAACACATCTTTCTTGAGAAGGTCAGTGTCAATCATAAAAGAGAACCTTTGAATTGCCATAAAATGATTTCAGTGGCATCCGCATTCTGTCTGGTCATCTTCTAGGTTTCACCGTTCGCGTATCAGGCTGTGCACGTAGAGTTGGGCTGGTTATAGACCCTACTGGCAGGCTGTAAGCATTCGTCAGCAACTTCTAGTAGATTAGGCGATGTGTCGTTGATACCCACTTATATCGCGCATGTCTTTCTAGGCCGTATTTGGTTAGTCCACTGGTTCAACCATTTGGTGCTCATTGCGACATCGAATGCAATGTTGATCCTCGATCACCGCTTATAGAGCATTAGTTTTGTAGTTTCAGACATGTACTGAATGTTGTATGTTGCGCACTCATCATTGACCACCGTGTTGACGGCTGAATATTTTCTCTTTAATGACTGTCTCACGTAGGATCATTAGATTTACCCAGCCGGAGTACATAAGCTGTTGTGCACTTGTCCTTTTATCATTGCAGTAGATAGTGTGGTATTATCCAAGTCGTTTAAACTAGCTATCATGCGATAAGTGAACAAGAGACGTTGACTCACGTCCTTGGTTGTTTTGGTACCTGTGCTGCAATAGGCATTCAGTTAAACGCATGATCAAAATTTCCGCTTGACCATTACATTGTGGATGATACGGTGGATGATGTACACTTTTAGTGTTGCATGAGACACAAGATTAGTCAACAGGCGTACACGTGAACTGCGTACCGTTGTCGGACACAAGCGTATCGGGAAATCCGAAATGACGGAACAACTTGGAATTATATTGTTCATCGTTGCACGTTTCAGTGGAACGTTCTGCGGTTGATTAGACTGAGTGAGTGAACACGAAAGCCACAGTAGTTCAGAGCAATTCGGCTAAAAACTTAATTAGGACTGTTTGCTTTAAGCAGAAGTATCATAAATTTGCCACAGAGTATTGATAGTTTGGTCATGCACCTAAATCAGACAATGGGAAACAAAGACACCTGGCAAATATATTGCGAACATGAAGCATGTATACATAAATGAATATTTCATGGCTCATTAGCTGTTTCGGTTGTGAACTGTCACACCAGAAACAATGAAATATAGCTGTATTATTGAAATAAGTAGTATACACCTCATAGAATGCACATTACCAAAGGGCCCAGTTATGTGTTATATAATGATGACACCTGTAAGAAAAGCGCTGTATTTTAAGACTAACGCGTGGCGAACAGGAATACCGCATCTTATTGTAACCTTCTTGAGAATACTAGACTTTCGTGAACAAGATGTACCCACGGAAGACTCGGTTGTTGATTTGGTCGGAAGAAAATGATCTATGGTGATTAAATTTCGTATTTAAGTTCGATCGCATCCTGTAGTAAAACTTGGATGAACAGTACATCATAATTTTCTGACGTAGTTCGCTCATCTTGGTTTCAACTCCGTGTGAATAACTTTCAGAATGTGGTTATTTTGATTTGGTAAACTTCTGTCAAAATTTACATTAACAGTTCGTCTCCAAATTCCACTGAAGTTGTTCCTGTTTCATGAAGCACGTCCTATTAAACCATCTCAGATGAAATTTATGAGTCAAAGATCAATGAAAAGGGTTTACAAAAGTGGTCGAGTTGGGAGAAAAGTTACTTAACAACGAACTTTGTGATAATTCATTGAATTTCCCAAAATAAACGAGTGAAACGGAACTGTACATTAGTGAACCTTGGAACACAATTTACACATGTTCCTCATGAACTTACTGTAACCTCACAGTTTTACCCCTCACCTCTTGTTTACAAAGAGTTGGATGATGCTGTCCATCGTTTATTAATAACTTCGCTAATTTAAAAATGCACAAGACAACTAATGTTCACTGATGCATTTGCAAAAAGACGACACTAATTGCAAAGTCTAGAATAGTGAAACACTCTGGCCTTACTCCCTATTTTACATTGTCATCTAAATTGTTCGACTGTTTCATTGAAACACTGCAGTCAGATACTGGTGTAGTTGTGAAGTTGATCCCCTCCTGAAAGTAAGTTTAATAACAATGCCAAGTATGCAGCAGTATACATTCTTACACGCTTTACTAGTTCTCAGTAAAACGGTTCGAAGTGAAATTAAACATAAGACACAAGCGGTGCTTCAAAATCCAGGTTAACAAATAAATTTTCGAAATATCATAAGTTTAACTAAGCTTACAAACAGTTACCGTCATCCTATATAAGACATGGTGCTCATGGTAATGTACACAACATATTACGTTTAACAGTGTTCTTGTCAATCTTTATGTTTGTCAGTCCCAAATATTTACCATACCATTTGAGCACCTCGTTGGTTCTGTTTTTCACACACTACTTACCTAAATGTCAATATATATCGTACCACGGTAAGACGGTATTCAGTACTTCAGTGTAGTTGTCGAAAACCACAGAACCTCTGTAACTACCTGTACTCGTTCTCCAGAGATGTACATATCGCTTGCTGCCGCGGTTCTCAAGTCGATGGCATGCCTACCTACAGTCATCTAGTACAAGGATGATTCATTCACGTCGTCACAATTGCAACTACATGTCTTAGGTATTGTGGCCCAGAGTGTCTTGAGTAACAGAGACTTTCAGCTCTGTGCTAATCCATCGCTCACTAAATCACTGAGGCCTTATTCAGCAACATGAGAAGAATTTAGGAAAGTGTACTTTTGACGGCAGAAAATTGTCATCAGATTGCTTAGATGAAGAGAAATACGTAACACTATGTAGTAGAAGCTGTTTGTTATGCACCAATCAGGAATTTACTTCTTAGGGAACCATCTAGGCAACGTGAATAGACAAAGTGTGACTTACAGGTGCCGTTGGTTATAATGAACAACTCCCCTCTGCAATCAGAAATGTTTGTTTTCACTATTTCATCACGAGGTTTTGTACATTGCAAACGTATCAGGACCGATTGATAATGCCGCATCAGACTAACCATCTATAAGACAATATAACGAACTCGCGTAAATCATAAGTAAGCTTCCAAACTTTTGGTTGCATAAACTTGCGTGCATAACAAATCTCGGAGAATGCACGCTAATTGTGTGAGTAAGTAAGGATTGTGATTACTAACAGATGGTCATGACAGCACTTCCATAAACCAACCTTTCCCTAATGAATGAAAGAAAATTAGTTTGATTGTACTGATCACAATGACTTTAGAGACGCGAGACAACCTGATCATTATACACAAGCGAACGTGATTGAGGGTTCACATATGATAATCCGGTAGTGCATAACGTGAGGTCAGTGGCGCAGTGGTAAACACCGTTGCCTTATGAACGGTGCGACGGTGGTTCTAGTCCCGACAGTGGCGATAATATGTACTACTGACGAACTCTCATGAGAACGAAACTCGAGTCTAGTGCTTCTTTTCGAAAGGGGCCGATTGGAAAGTCTATGGAAATGTAACAGCTGCGATCAATTGTGGGTGATGTTTAACTTGAAAATAACCTGTAAATTCGATGAACTTGGCGAGGCAACTAAAAGAACTTATCGGTGTGTGTTGAACTGGATGGTGTAAGTTTAATAGTAAAATTATCAGTTTTTTTAGAACTAAGCCAGAAAATATTATGTCTTAGCGGCTTGTATACGTCTAATGGGAAGCTTCTACGAAATTAACGTAAGTTACCAAGCAAATTATCTTGATCATGTCTGAGATAGCTAGGTATTTCTTGGTACTTTTACAACTGATCATCAATCCCGGCAATTTTTCAAATAGTAACTTGTAGTTCATCATCTGTTTAAGTAGAACATTCTAAATAGAGAGAAAATCTATTGCTCTGTTACTTCAAAATATTTTCACGATATCAACCTTATCAATGCAAATACCATGGTTTCCTATTCGAACAGTCTCAGTAGTTAGTGCAATCATCTAACAGAGTTGTCATTTGAGGCACAGTGGTAACTTGCTTAACATACTTCGACTTTTAAACATTTACTATTGAACTAACAGTACACAGCTGGAATATTTCTGTCAAACTTTGCGGTATCGTTGATACCTTTCTGCCTCATTTTCAGTTACTTCCTAAATCGCCCATTTTTGAGTATACTTATTGTGCCATATCTTTAGTATCAGTTCATCTCGGTTGCCGCAGACGTCAATGCTCAATTCCTTTAAGTAGCAGGGACCATTATGAGTGTTACGTAGGGCAATGGTGTGGGCTATAGACAAATGACTACGGCCTAACATTAACTACATATAACAAAAGAAGGGTGCACAATTGAGTAGTAAAGTGTATGATACAAATAGGCATAAACAGGAAGATGATTAGAACATAGACAAGCTGGGAGACTCATGTACAGTACAAAATAATGTCCGTTTAAATAATAGCGTGGATAGCAGTATCCAGGTCTATGCTGTGTGTTGGCGGTGTTGTAGGGATAGGACCACGTGGATGCGATGTGGAGCGGTACAGTTGTGGTGTAGCTCACGTCCCTGTGTCCGTTGGCTTTGCGCGTTGTTGACTTGTTCAGCGTCCGAGACAAGGCGTCAGAAGTTGTGTTGTGCCTCTTGGGCGTTTAGTCGCCTTCATGTGCGTGCGTTACGCGCCTGTAAGTTAACGCGCGTGAGTTGGCTCAGTCGATACGCGCGTGTGTGCGTGCATGTGACCTTGCCTCTCGGGTGAGTGAATGTGAAATACGCCGAGCGGAGCCTGCGTGTGCAGAGTGGACAGGGCCTGTTGAATCACGCGCTGGCCTGTGGAGCGCGTGCTGTGTCTGTGACCTTGTGAATGGGCCAGAGATACGTGAGTGAATGAGACAGTTAACATGCGGTCTGCTGACCGGATGTGGGGCGAATGGATGGTTAGGATCAAGCCATCGGGTTTAGCACAGGGTGCTGAACCATTACAGTTCTTACAAGCCCGTTAGTGTATGTAGTTGTAATAGCTTGAAGTACACAAATTACAATACATACGTCTAACTGATTAAGGGATCAATATATGCTCGACGAAGTTTTGATGGTGTTGTAAATACACAGTTTTGTCAATCACATTGAGATATATCACACAATTAGCATCAACACAGTTAATGCACGGATAAAAACAACCTATTTTCAAATTCAGAAATAGCCGATTAAATATGCAAATCTAAATTCAATACTCCAGATCGATTGCGACACTCGCATTCGAATGAATTTTCCAGCAAAACCTATTCGCACAAAACGCACTAGGCTTGAGTTTCTTTCCTGCTCCAATGCACATCCTGGCTACAATCATGCTTTGAGTACCTACGAATGACCGTATAAGGCATCCGTTGTGATAACTGCTCCAATAAGGTCATAGTAATGACAACCGAACAGTTAAAATTCCCAAGAGCAGTCATTAGCAACACAAGGTAGCGAGCAAACTTGTTTTCGGTTATACATCATTAGGCCAAAGGCATAACATTTGGTTGGGATTGTGTTGTCAAGGCAAAACAAAAAGGATAAGTAGCAAGTTCAAGTGAGATCAACAACAATGTGAACGACAAAATGCATAAGTGCAACCGATTCAACAACGTTACCTTTAAAACGCTGAGTGGCGCATAGGCAAACCGAATCCTAGAGGAGAAAACAAGTTGGATTAATTACTATGGTACTACCAACAATGTATTCGGTGAATTGAGTGTTGTAAACCTCAGTCGACCACGTTACCAGGGAATATAACGACAAAGGAGTACCAAATGCGCTCTGAAGGTTGAGGGATACAAGCAATAACACGCCTATGGTTAGGGTTTAACGAGCAACTGAGATGTCGGCAAGTCAGTGGTATCTGGTCATTGTATACGTATGCCTTGATATCCCAGTATGGACTAACTACTAGGGAACAACACAATTGACGGAGGATGAGTGGGAACCCGCCGACATGCGTATGCATGATGGTGTCGTGGACTTTCAGGTCCGTGTGCAAAACAGAATACGTTATATAGATGTGAAAGGTCGCCACGGTGTGCGTAGTAAACATTACCTGGATTGAAAAGGTCATCAAGAGAGTCATGCTAATCGTGACAGATCACCGACGGAAATGAGGAGAGAATTGGCTGACCAGGACCGACCACGCACGGACAAAAATGGTCGGATAAATTGTTCCAGCTGGTGACAAATAAAAATCAAGACAATACTCGATGCAATTACGTCAAAACTATGATGCACCTGAAATAGTGGTCATGTGACTGACCGTGGTATGACCATAAGGCCTGAGCAAAACTACTGGATCGTCACCTTAGTTACGCACTCAGTCACTTGACCCAAAACCGAGAAAATCAAAAGAGACGCGGCTGCACTGTTTATTGGACGAGCGAAAAAAAAACTTAGGCCACAGAAGCCCTAGACTTATAAGATAAAACTATTATCATAGATGGCCGACAGACACAAAGCGAATCAAATGAAACAGTCATATATGGCAATCACGGGGTCAGAACAAATCACGTTACAGGGGGCGTCAGTAAGCACTGCGAGAAAAAACACAGTCCAGATAACGCACAGGCGTTTTACCGCACACTTACAATCGGATTGGCTGAGTGGAACCATACCACCGCCCACGACCATACCATCCGAGCTGGACCGGTCGATCGATGTGACGTGATGCGTCCTGGCTGTCTCGTTAGGAGATGTGCCTCCTAACACCTCCCCTTTGAGCTAGTTGGTCGTATGCACGTGAGTGAGGATTCACTTGGAGTGGTATCACAGCGGTCATTGTGCGGCTTGATTGTCGAGGTGTGGGGATTGTTTGGTGACTTCTCTTGAACTTCAACGTTCTGCGTCTCTAGCTTGTCTGTTGACTTCTGGCGTTGTCCAGTAGCTCTTACAGTGGCTGGCCTCGACTCTCTGAATGGGCCGTTTGTCCTGCAAATGGTCTGATCTGGTTGGTATGTCGGGTTCTGACGAACCTGATCCGGTTTTTGGTCTGCTAGTGGAGCTTGCACCTTCACCTCCTAACTCATC
>JTDE01003118.1:38576-52990 GCA_014338405.1 Paragonimus skrjabini miyazakii | reverse complement strand
GTGTACAAAAGTGGGTGAAGCAAACTATAGGGTTGCCGTGGTGGTGATGAAATAATACGTGGTGTGATTGTATGCGTGTCCATATCCTGTCTATCTCTAATTGTTTGTCATATATAACCCGCATGTTATACGTTTGTGATTGATGGGAGTAAACGAAATGTTAACATATCGCTACATTTGTCTTCCGTCTGCACTTATGGAATGTTATGTTTGTTGTCAGTTTACGTACCAATAACTATTACAAATTAATTGCTCAGAATTCACGCATTTGCGTACCTTGATGAAGAAAACTCAGTGTGAACGCATTCAAGTATCTGGATGTTTTCATATATGAGTAACCACTAAGAATATTACGGGAATGGGTCCGTTCCACAAACTTATAACCGTCGCTGTTAATCTGTGCTGAATTGGTCCAATCGAACCATTACATTGTAAAAGCTGCAATCGAACTCACATGATCTGATGATTTATAATATATCCGAAAAGCAACTATCTTACGGCAGCCAATTAAGATTGTGATCATTTATAATTGGCTTTCGTTCGCAATATTAGCATCGGGTTCAATATGTTCTGGATGGATCTCGAATGATTTTTGTCACTCCTGGTCAAAACAGTTAAACACTAAGGCTAGGCTGCTGAACAAACTCGTTACAGTAAACGTTGATAACAGTGTTAACGATGAATCTGTACGCATTCGTTAATTTTGCTGAATCGAAATATTGCTGAGAACGTCACTAACCAAAGGTCAAAGTCAGTCACATCAATAATGTGCTTTTTGCACTCCAAAAGATGAATATTCGACATTTTACGAACTTAGAACTTCGGCAGCAGAAGACCAATTAACCATGTTTGCTCAAGTCGCAGAATATAACCAATCACAACGATAATAATAATCGTCATAAGTTTCATGAGAAAGATGAACGAGTGGTTACAAACGTTTTTCAATCTAGGAGAAAAGTTTTCGATTTGGAGTTTGTGGCTAAATGAAGAATGAGAAGGTTGAGTTTATGTAGAAATCAAACTTAATAAGGAATAGTGGAGGAAAACTGAGACCAGATGCTCGCAGTTAATGTTTGAACAATATCTATTGGAAAGTGTAGAAGTACAATCTAAATTGTCCGAAGGAGGTTAGGATATGATGAAATAATACGCAACAATGAAGTCACAGAAATGTTCACCATTGCAAGGTGATAAACGTTTTTACGAAAGGGTATTCAAATGGACCCAAGAAAAGAGATCTTGCTTACAGTTCATCTAGTGGGGAGACATACAAGCACTAATGTATCGACTGACCAGGTGACGTTGCACTGAGGAATATTCTAAACATCGGCCATAAAAAGACTTTTCTGACTTTCTTAAAAACGTCAATAAATTAGTCATCAGTTCATGTTTCTAAACAAAGTAATCTTTAGATATTTGGCAGAAAGATGTCGAGGTAGATGTTAATACTGTACATGCAAAATTAAGCATGAAGTTAGGTTTCTAACAATGATAACTTTTAATAAACAAGACCGAAACTAACGACACTTTTGTCTGTGTTGAGACAGGGACAGGGGGAGATTGAACTGGCTTGATTGTTCAGACAAACTTCCTCGCGTAGCAGGGGAAGAAAACAGAGACGAATGTTCAATTTCTAACACCACAACATCCGCACATTTAGAAAGAAACGTGTGATCATAAACTGACATGGATGCACCATAAAGTTGGAACAAAAACGGACACAGTGATATACTCAGAAAAGAACATAGTCAGTGATGATTGACAAGGAATCTTGAGCGCCATTTTAAGGGAACTATATTGGATTCGTCAGACAAATGTGAGAAAGCTCTTCACTTGAAGTTTGTGTGTCAACTTCGTTAAGAAGTCAAAGTGATGCAGCCACTACTCAGAATAATATGTTCTTTGATATTCCCGATATAACAAATACTGAACCTATACATCTACTCTCACAGTCCCAGTGAGATTAATGTTGCGAGTCCGATGGTTTGTATTGAAAGACAATAAAATGGACGTTTAATGGTGCGGATGCAAAATAGATTTGGGTATGTCTCATTTGCTCCACATATGAATTTAAACCAACGCAATTTGTTCTCGAGTCAAATCATACCACTAGGCAAGTGGGACAGTTAGCTGCTCGTGAAGATACGACTGTTCGAACATCAACTGGTAGCTGCAAAAGGAAGGTCTTCGTTGATCTCAACTTGTTCGCACCTCCAATTTATCCAGACAAGTATTGGAATATGTGACTACACAGTCAGTTAGTTCAATATTAGTATGCGAAAACCACTGTAAGTGTTGTAGTGATAGCTATTGATGTAGCTGTGAACAATCTCACAATTTGGGGCCTTCATACTGGACTTCATCCTACAGTTCTCAACATGTTCAGACTTTTGGAGGATGAGCTGTTATGTCTTCGACGTGATACAATAATAATCTGTTCCCTAAATCATCAAGTTACCAGCGCGAGATCCAAGTTAATCAACTAACTTGAGGTTGCACATTTCGTGTATCCGGTTCCCGTCCACGAGTTTGAGTTCAGTCAATATCAAGATCAACAATGATTAATCCTTTAACAAGTTCACTTGAAACATGACAACTACATCTTATGAACTACAGTCCACCGACAACCACTAGACTCTACTCGAGTGAAATCAACACACGGCTGAACTGACCACAAATGACTTCATTCATCCTATTGGAGAGCCAGATTCTGTCGTGAACAAACGAATAAAACTTATGATTGCATTTCATATGTGAGGTTTGCTAAAACATTGTTCAAGGACTCACGCAACATCCAATCGTTAACGAAGTTCAGCATTACCTCCAACATAATGGAAACTTGAAACGTCAAAGACGACCTCCTTGACACAAAAGACGCACTAGAGATTGGACGTGCTATTGGAGATAAATATCATTAAAATGATAGGCTTCATTGCTTTGGTCTTCTAAAGAAAGAGGCCGGTGCGCTTAGTCGAAAGTAGTGAAAATTAACCTATCAAGAACAGTCACATCAGTATACTGAAAATGCATCATGAGGGCCGGTTCAGGTCATTCTGGAAGAGAACTTAGTTTGTCTAGCATACCATCTTCTCAACAAAGACAACTGCATCTAGTCAACACGGACAAACAGCAAACACATGATTAGCCGTACTAGTTGACTAGTGAAGCGTGTTTTCTGACTATCTGTGTTGACATGTAAAACTGAGTAGCAGCCAAACATGCTTATGCTGTATTACTTGCGATTTATTTAAGTAGTGTAAATAGCTTATTATTTTTAGTATCTACACGGGTTTCTGTAACAGTTGTTAGGTTATGCATAAATTCGCTTGAATTTACTAAAAGACGCTAACGGCGTATCACGACAATTTGTGCGGAGGGGGCTGACAGTGAAATCAACGCCACTTGACGAAGACTGAGTGTCTACCTATAGAGCAGAAAGTTTGGAACCGATCGAATTTGTCCCCTCTGTGGTGTCGACAGTCCTAGAAAGGTGCTCATATTTTGAAATGATCAGTAGCGGACAAAACTACCCTACTCTGATGGAAATTCAGATAACGCTTTCAAAAAAATCCTACTATTCACAAGCAGATCCGAAATTAATTATTTCCTTTGTCGTTCTCATCACTTCACTGTATGTTTAGGTCGGGTGAGCTTGTTCTCGGAATTGGTCAATAAATATGTCTGCAATGGCTTCGGCTTATCGTTTCTGTTCTACGGATTTTTTTCTGTACACTCTTCCAATTCCAGATTCGATGAAGTATAGCGTTTTGCGTTGAGTATAGCTCGTTCTCGCTGATCACATGAAGCGAATTGACAGGAGGTTTTGCACTGCCTGACTATACCTAACTGAAAAACACTATAAGAAGACTAGCCTGTAATGTGCGACCGAAACCAGCAGGCGCGCACTAGCTGAATTTTAATTGGTGACGGAACGTGCTGCTATGTTGTCTGCACCGTTTCAGTTATCGTTTGTGTAAGTCGTGTGCCTGGCTTACTGGGCCTTTGGCTCATGCTTGTTTCTTGTTGTTTCCTTTTACAGGACTGTTGTTGGTACCTCTACTTCGAAAGAACGCTGTCCCCTGGTGTCTCCACATTACCCCAGAGTTGGTCTGCAAGTGTCACAGACAACCAGCGGTAAACGGCTGGCTTGTATGTTACATGCCTATTGAATGAATGGAGTCTATTAATTGGTCTAAGCGGACAAGAGCACGACAGTTGTACTGGTTATCTATAGAAAAGTTGGCTTTCATCTGGGAACTCCGGCAAACTTTGGTAATGTGGTTCTCCGCAAAACACACTAGCACACCAATTTTTCACAAAGCATGCTGCTATATATCCTGTTTAAACAACCAATAATGTACGATTGACATTTTCTTTGATAGCACATAGAAAACACTGATGTCAATGTCGACTTTGTGAAAAATGCTTAGATATGAATGCCCGGTCGTTCGTCTGCTTGACAGTCCATGTATTCATTGAGCTGTACCATCCGTTTCGTGATTGTTTACACCTCCGATTGCAATTTTTCCAATGGTGAGTGGTTCTTTCTTTCAAAATTTTAATATTGTCGTTCAAAGGTCCAAACTCTTACTTTCTACCACTCCAAATACAATCTACCGGTTCCATTTCATAGGCAAATCTTGGGCTAGCGTGTGGCCTTAAGGTTAACCTGGCCTTCAGTTGTGATGGTTAAATCAGACTGAAAGTTCGAAACTTGGTGCGCATGACTGAGCGGTGCATGCGGATGTCTATCCCAGGTGGTCACATAATGGTCTTAACTGTCCGACCCTAGTAACGGACACATTTGGCACCAAGTCAACAGAGACAGACAAATGTTTGTTCTCGTCAAGCCCGTGATCGAGAACGTGCTTTTGTCTTTAAGGTGATTTACGCGCTGAGGTATCTTGGTCGATCTGGCATAGTTGCACGTGTCCGTCAACTTCGAGTAATATAGTTGGAATTATATAATTCATACGAAGGAGAATTACCGGTGTAAGTACTATAAGGCAATTTAATTATGTGCATGGTGTAACCATCACATTTTAATACAGAGGCCCTGTCGGATTTAGCTTAGAGCAACATCAAGCTGGCACAATGTGCATCTCAAACTGCTATGGTAATTTGTATGCCCTGAGAAGGTGTCCAAATTAGGGGAAATTCACGGAGGGTGGCTATGATTTTTTGTTGAAAACGTCAGGACTGGTCACCATTGCTTCCGTTTTTGTGAAAGCGAACAACGGAAGTAAGTGCTTTGATAATAATGCCACTGTTTTGTTGTTCTTCAGAGTAACTTTCCTTTCTGTTGTTAGGTTCTTTCTTTATACTTGTTGTGTGTAGAATGTTGGCTCTTCAGTTGGCATCCCTTAAGCATACAAATAACAAGACACTTTCTCCATGCCACTAGCTAGTCGTTTGTTGTAAGCATATCCCCTTCTGAATACACAATCAGGCACGGCATTTACTACCATTACTGTGCACTGATTCTCAAAGATAGATTGCCATACTTTGTCAGCGAACTCATTGAATGGTCAGATTTTCTCAGTTATAGTTGAATTCTGACTGGTTACTTCAGACAAACACATCCAACTACCTATTCAACATAATTTAAAACTATTAGAGAGAAACAGCATTTCCACATAAAATCCCATGGATCGATCCTGGGCATTTCCCCCACTCTACTTGTTCTTCGGTGACCTAATATAACCTCACGTCCACCTTTGTTTTAGGCTGAGGATGGTGAGTTGTATAGTGCCAGAAAGATTTGAAAGTTCTACACAACAACTCGTACTTTCTGAATGATCGAGTTTTAGAAAAAAATGGCTATTCCATCTCGTAGCCATTGACCATGAAATTATGTTGACCGTTACTTCGAAGACACCCAATTACCTGTGCTTTAAAGCTAACTGGATCTAGGAAACCTTATGCCAAAACACTTAAGTTCATCCGTCAGTAGTGTTGTCATGATCAAATGATAGGATATGCATCTAGCCATAAAAAAATTGTGAACTCTTCTACCTTTTCGTATTTCTATGATCACCGAGTTTGACATTTAGGTTGCAAACGTTTCATCGTCAAACAAGGTAACGTTATCAGTGCGTAAGTGTTTCAGCGTACAGTTTTTCAGTGCCACGTTTGGTGAAGTTCGATGGATGTTTGATCTCATATAGTAGAGTGAGCTGACCTGCCCACCTGAATTCTGTTGTTTTTTACCCTTGACCTGATCTATCATTGGTTTATTCTTGTTGCATGTGAACTTCGACTCGAATTCCCATTGGTTATCTCCTGCAATTCTTGAGTCTTCGATTTGGAGTCTAATTAGCTGTTTTCTGAGGCTGTAGACTTTTGACCTGGAATCTGCTTGGTTGGTCCTTGTGAAGTGATTGAGTGAGTCATATCTTCGTTTTGCGATTCCATCCACTTGGTTATTCATTGTCCCGTTTCGACTTTGGTCTGATCTGTTCAAGTTGCTCCGTTTGGGTTTACCGCCATTTGGACTTGTTGGTGTCTGGATCTCTTCAAATCCTTGGTTCGCATTGGCTCATAGACTTTGTCCAGCTCGATGTGTTTGTTTAGTTACCTGGCTGATGAATACCAAGCTTCCAGAAATTCTTTTACAAGTCTGGTGTTTGCCTGAGTAGGGACTTCTGTGATATTCAAGTTGAGGATGTGTCCAGTTTCATCCTATTGGACGGAGATCAAAGGCATTTCATCGTGCCTGTTGACAGCTAGTTATTGTTTATGGATTCCTTTGCTTATTTCCGGTGAGCCGAGGTTTTCACACTCGGACAAACTCCTAAGTTTTCACAGCAACTACCCAATCTGCCATAATAGGAGCTGCATTCGAAATCTGTTTAAACGAGTTGAAACACACTACAGCACCGCAGAGCCCCGAATAAGAGAAGAAAACTACTTATTCCGAATATTTCTTCGCAACAGACACCTATGAAATTTCACCAGAAATAAAAAGATTCAAACTCTACCGAACCATCAACAAGACGAACTGCACTACCACACATCAAAACAGTATCAGAAATGACCACAATACTTCTGAGACCACATATTATTACGCTAGCACAGAAACCAACGGCAACATAACGAAGAATGCTATCAAAACCAAAGGAACAACTGAAACCTGCCGACAGAAGAAACGTATTTCACTAAATTCAGTGCAATGAAAATGGACAATACTATGTCGGCCAAACCGGATAAACATTATCAACACGAATACATGAGCAAGTTTAGTAAGTAATAGTTTGAAACGACAGTATCAGATATGAGTGTTAACATTCAGAAGAACATACTTGCTAGAATATAGGTTAATTGGAACACTGCTGGCATTATGATCAAGTCTGAATCGATACAGTTTCAAAATTCTTCTCATTCGACATACACACAAATAGTGAACTATTCCACAAGTTTCCTAGCTACTATTTTAACCATATCCACAAAACACTCAGCATACGTGATAGATAATTGATTCAGTGTGTTCCAGTGTTTGTTACTGAGATGAATGCACGACAAAATGTTCTTTTATAAACTTCCGTTCACTTTTCTCTTTATTTCTAAACCCTTCAGCATGAACTATTTTATAAGCAACAGTAAATGACGGAATTGCATTCAATCAAACAGAAGCTTCACGTTACATTTCCTAAATTAGTCATAAACCCAGACTAACCGCCGAATATATTTTCGTGCCAGTCATGAGCTCTCAGGTACCATACTTATCACATGGCCTTGGTCTCGAACTTGACAGTCTAACAGTGGTCACTTTGGTAGCCGATCATAGTGTGGTGGATTGTCAGGTCGGGGGGGGGGGCGAGTATTCAAACCCTCGACTGAATGTCTCAACGCGGAAGGGAGGCACGTCCACAAGCCCTCAACGATCGGATGGCGGACAACGGGGCCAGTCGGATGAGTCATCGCTCGACCGGATCGGACCAACGGGCGAGGCATGGCAGGCAAAATAGGATGGACGACAAAATCGGTGGCTCGGTTAATCCAACACTCGGGGGAATATCTCGACACCACCGTGAAATACGATCAAAGCCGATTGTGGATAGACGGAAAACAACACGAGCAACCGGACGAGCCATCGCTCAACGGAATCGGACCAATGGACGTAGAATGGTAGGCGGAAAACCTCCCGATAGACGGCGCCGATCACACACCTAAACCGGGCAGAAGTGCACACGACGCGTGAACGGAAACCTGGAGGTGTTGTGGATTGGAATGCTGACTCATAAACGCGAGCGTGCGCGTAGCATGTGAAGTAGCGTGTTGGACAATAAAGATTGTGCTTTATTGGACGCCTTTTCGCTATAATAGTGTTGCATGGCAGCAAATATTAGATAGCATAATGGCTAATAATGTGGTTTTTCTTTGGTCCCAGAAGCAAGTGGGCGCTAATGTTAATTCCCTTACGGTGTGATCTCATATTTATACTAAAGTTGCATAATTGTCACAACAAGCTACCAGGACAGATGTTATTGAATCATGAGCTCAGTTGGACAGTCCACAGTGTTTTCTGATACGGGCAAGTCATGATGGGATCCTGGGATAGATTATGAACGCTTGCTTAGTTTGACACAATGACGCATTATTCACTACGTTCCACTTCCATTGATCAGGACACAGAACCTCAAAATTTTAATCCCCAGGAAGGAGCTCCTTCACTAGTCAATACGTGCTTTATTGAGAGAGAATACCGTACAAGTAGTTGCTTAGCCAGTCGTTGGAAAATCCTATTTGATACACAACTTGTTCGCTGCTGTGCCCTTTTGGGTAGTGACAGAGCAAAAGGATGATTTAGTTATACATGACCGCTACACAGATAACATACAATAGACTTCAGTGAGAAGGGAACCACATTGATCCTGCAACATAGATCTGCGAACGAACATGATTCCAAACGAATTGATGAAATACGAGTATAGTTTGATCGACTGAACCACTAAATAGTGCGCGGAGGCTGCTTTAAGATGTTCTGCACTGTGAATGAACCTCGTCTTTGGTGTGTTATAGTCTACGTGAGACAGTCGGTGCTGTTGGCTGTGACGGGGGTTGAGAATAGAGTTTATCTTGTTCGTAGGCGCACAGAAACGCGTGTGTCCCAACACGTTCGAATGTATTAGAAATCATTGGCTGAGCGATATTTTTTGTTAACTCCTTGTTTATCCTCTTCAATCACGAACAGAAAACATTAAACTACATTGAACAGGCGGAAAACAACGAAACTACAAGCAATCGATGATGAGGTAATGTATTGTAGAAGAATCACTTTCTGAGCTATGATCGCTCAAATCATTATGCTTGTTGAGCGATATTTTGGTTACCAGAATGTAATGAGAAATGTTGGCTTACATAAGCTGAGCATCATCACATATGTTTGTAGTCAACGTATTCCATAGACATTTTAGTCTGCCTGTTTCGAAAAAAACCAAGGTATTGGAGTTCTACTCTTGTTCGACCACATCCACAATGTATAGCTTTGTCATCGAATTGCCTGTTATTCAGCAGTGATCAAAACGTCACTCAACAATTCTAACGATTTCCTGTAATTTTGATTTCGATAGAAGTCCTACTCGTGGGGTTATCGATTTGAATTAAAAGGACATTTACTGTTTCTCCCCTCGAGAAACTCGGACATTCTGAGCATTACTCAAAAGCGAATATGGATGAACATTTGTATCCGGTAGTTCGGTTGTACGTAATGTGAGGTTGCGGACACATCAATCAACACGGTTATTCATGAGAGTGTGACTGGAGTTTAATTCACACTGGTCTGAACAAAATCGCGTTTACTTTTCGACTTACGTTTCGTCTGCTCTCGTTACACAAGAAGGCTAGATACTAATATTCGAAGGACATGATGTTAGAAACAACATAGATGATCAATGGTTTGGTTTCACAATAAAAACAGAATATTATCAGTTACAATGCCGACAAACTACCAGAGTCAACAGTTTAAGCACACAGGACCAAACAGTAGGTATTGATTACTATTGCCTTATAGAACGTCAGCGATCTCAGGAGAGATTAAATAAAGCTGTTGTCATTTCGCGATGTGTGTCTTAATAAAGAAAAACTCATTGTTTTAGATGGTGGTTGGTTGGCTAGAAGGACCGACAAATATTCATCAAACATTCTTAGCTAGCAACAAACATTCGTAAAATATGTTATGCAAGTTGTGACCAAAAATAGGGGAGAACAGTATTAAAGGAAGTTTTACATCAATGTTTTGCAACAATTGGGGTTAACTGTCAGCTAAACAAAGCTCATAGTGTTCACTGAGCTTATTGAACCTAAGCTATGTCAAGGCTGTTACTTCCAAATTGGCCGTTATGCGTTTTGCTCCCATTCACTGTATCATGCGAATTCATTTTACCATGGTTACAATTCACAAGTTTGTGGGTGCAGATAATTGAAACTCCTTTTACATTTAGAGGCCTCAGTAAGTTTGCGGGAAGATGAATGACATGAGTTCAAATGCTGACTCGCATTACTCCGAAAATCGGACGAACTTTCCTAATTGATAAGAAGCTTGCATAGTTACGTTGTAATTCATGATATAAATGAGTGTCCAATAATTGTTAACATGTACTAACTATGATTCCACTCGTAATTCATTTGGTAGGAATGTTGTTGACTAAAACGGTTGATTGACGAACAGGTATTGACTATTTGATGCAGTTATTGTGATAACTAATCTCGTGAAGCTTTTAACTACTCAGTTTCTATATTGCTGACTCACAAGTTAGTGAGTTATTCATTCACTTTTACCAATGATTTTATAGCTTGATGCGAGTTGATATGTTTTTGTATTGGTACTATCCTCCCGTTTTTCAATACTACTTGCTATTCAGCTGGAATCTGTTTTTATATGATTACCGTTTAGCAAAGACACCTAGTTCTGATTGTCATCTCGATTTATTACTACCCGTTACTCACTTGCCTTAATATCTTCTATTTTTTATGTTTCCGGTTTTCAGTTTATTTAACATTTATGCTTTTTGTAAAAATATAAAAAGCGATGCATCTCTAAATGTATCCTGGGAGTGTACTCACATGCTGTGTCTGATAACTGGCATAATAACTCAACAAAACTGTCGGTGTACTGGTTCGCTGTGATTTTTAAGTCATTGTAATTCAATTGGAAAATATTGAAGTCACTGCGACCAAAGCTACACACCACCTCACAATTAAAAGTAAACAACTAAACATTCTGTTATGATCATTATTTTGTAGAAAAGGTTCAACTGAGAAATCGATTTGTAAATTATCTGCATCAAATTGAGTACTATTTTGATTACAACCTTCCCGAAGACGATCACTGGAGATGGTTGACATTTTGACTATAAAAATTTGCCCACAGCATTGTATTCTTCTCAGTCCACTTGATGATAGGTTGACATTACTAACTTTAAAATCTCTATTTAAGTTGCTGCTAACTAATTACGAATGACGATTAAACTCCCTGAAAAGAGAAAATTTTCAAGCTACTTTTTCTGGATATAAGTTTTGCGTGATATGTTTTGTGAAATCTTATCGATTTACCGCAAAAGACTACTGCCCGTCAGTCACACGCAGGCTTTACAGGTCAACGTCAGTCATTGCGTTGGAGAAAGGGATGACACACAAATTCTCCTTACGCTTAACGAAATTGTTTACTGTCGAAACTCCCTTTGGTCGTGATAAACATTTTATCAGCTACAGTTTCTGCCTATCTCATTCCTCGTTATAGGCAGTTGCTTTGATTTTTCCATATGTGACAAAGGAGTAAAAATGCCGCAGTATATTGCCATTCTTATTGGAAAAATCACATTACAACCTGCTTATTCCTAAGCGTAAGAAACAACAAGGGTGGTGCTTTAATATTCACTTCAATCGACTTATCTTGAAAACATCCATTAGGTTCGTATGAATGCATGTTCAGTTTGTAACTCTTTGATGTTTATACGTTGGATTCATTCCGGCTCATGTTCGTTTCCTGCTCATGATTACAGAAGGGCATATTGTGTGCTAAGCAGGACAGATCTAAATAAATTTGGCTTGCTATGGACTAACAAAATAGTCATTTGAATCAAAGGTTTAGCCATGACTAGAATGATTTTTGTTGGATCAGATTTACACAGGTTAACCGATTGTTTTATTCAGTACACATATTCAGTGGTATCACATAATGCGACATCAGAGTGGTACTGGTTATGAGATTTCGCGCGTTTATTTTTTACGGCACACAACGAATAGTAGACAAATATAGACTGATCAAAACCATGGTTAAACGAAGCCTAACACATTTGTCTATCACTGGTCAGATTCACAGTAGATTAAGCCGAATAACCGATGAACTCACAAAGAACAGCACTAATGTAGGTCATGTGATGAGTAGAGACTGAGGGTCACCTGTGCTTGAACAGTAAGTGAAATATAGTAACATTCGAAAGGTGACCAATGTGATCAGTACCCAGTGCGCAGTTTTTGACAAATGCAGTCAGCTTGCACCGCTATAACAGGTTGCGCAAAGCATTACACGCTCAGTTTTATTGTGAGCGATGTCTTGGATTCTAAGACATACACGTCAGTTTGTTTTGTCACTATATTTTCCGATAAAATCAAATATGAACCAGTAGTTACAATGCAACTTTTTACCTGGGTCACAGTTAGTGAGACTGTTAGTGATCTGGTGGTTTTGAACAGGACAAACTGAGCTGCATTTTGTATTTCGTTGGATTGCCCAGATTAGTAATTTATTATAATTAATTAGGACTTTATATTTCACTTTTACTGGCCATATAAAAAATAGTAAAACAATGTGTCATCCATTCCAGCCGGGGTTTTCAGGTAACGAATAGCGTGTTTCAGTGCTTTTTCTTAGATCACTGGTCACATATACACAGATCCAATAAACCATATCACTCGAGTAAACGATGGAAGATGCAAGTGTGATGGAAAATTTGCCTACAATATTTTTTTTGCGAATGAATGTACGCATTTCACAAATGAATGGTATAATGCTATATAGATAGGATAAAACTATTTGCAATGAATACAGGAATACTAAGTCAGAATTGCTCATACGAATGCTGCGTCACTTTGATCTGGTTAGAGGTTTTCGTCTGCTATTATGATGGCAAGGTTTTATGCATTCAGTGCATAAACATAAAGTGAAACTTTTGTTTTAATGTACTGAACTAATTTGATGTCAACAGTAAGATCAACTGTTTGTTGTGAAAGTGAATTACTCCCGCGAAAGTATTTAGTGTTTTTTTATCAAGTTTGTTTTTACCATCCTATTGCACCTATCAGAAGTGTCAGTCAGACTATTTTCGGTCGCGTGAAAACTAGCTATCAAAAAAAACCCAGAACTTTGATTAGGCTGTTGGCAGCAAGGATCATTTCTTACAAACGTTACTCATACCAGAGTTTGCGATTTGCGACGGACTGTTTAGCTGAGGCACTAGACAGATAATCTGTTTCAAAAAAATTTAAACTCACAGTCGACCGTACAAATAGATATGAGTTAAATGCAAAACTCACGACTCTGTGACCAGGACCTGCAAACGGGGTAAGCTATCCGATAAAATGTCATGTTGGCTAAAACAACGAGTCTAACTTTGGGTATAACACACCAGGTTTAATGTTGTATATCTCAACCGATGAGAACAGAAAAAATGGTACTGTGATCTTGCGAAGTTGCCCTAATGGTCTTATTCTCCACGTCATTATTCACTACGTCCTATTGTTTCAGTATGATTTCCTTCCTTCTCCAAAACATTTGCATGGGAATCCAACTTGAGCCTCACAGTTTTAGCCTGTTTTAATCACGGTACTCTGACCTCAGGCTTCCACCTTGTGAAGTTCGTCCAATTCCTTTGTCCAATTCGTATTGATAACAGTTTGCTGGTGCTCTGTAAAACCGTGCAGAAGTTATAAATTAAAATGTTGTTACCATGCTTTCAAGATCAGTGGTCAATGGTTTAGTCAACATAAGTTAAAGGCCACTTTTATTTGAACAAAGCTTCTGTATCTAAGTAGAATTTCCAGTCAGACACTGTGAAAAAAAGATGCACTCATGAGAATATGTTAATAATGCGTTTTTGTCATGAGTGATTTTTACCCCACTACACGTTTTCTTGACACAACCTTGTTAAGCTTTGCGTCACTAGCCTCACGTGAGTCACAACTAAATTATCTTGTCAGATGACTCAATTACATTATTTCATGGATATGGCCCACGTTTTTCTCAGTATTTTGATGGGATGCGCAGTAATTCAGAGATTAAATCTGGCCGATGTATCCTAAGTCAATGTTTCCCACTATACTGAAGCAACCGGGTCAGTTCTGATCTTTCATTATCCACAAGAACGTTTCTATTTACAATACCGAGTATCTGCATAAGTGAGATGAAATGTAAC
>JTDE01003118.1:23518-38476 GCA_014338405.1 Paragonimus skrjabini miyazakii | reverse complement strand
ATGAAGAATTCAGTCGTGAAAAGCTTGAAGTATATGACATTCACCCTTTTACATTCTCACATTCTTTGGTTATAATTGTGGTCCAGTTCTTCTTTCAACCGCACTCTGTACAAATGTACAAGGCAAATGTATCACACTGATTGTCTAACAAAGAGGAGCTTCGTTCAGAAAAAGTTGCCAGAGACTACTTGCAAGCACGTATTTTGCTTGACATCGGAGCAAGATCCGCTAAACGTGTGTGCAATAAAACATTCTGCAATAGGCAGTCTATCGTTACACTTATTTTCTTGACAGAATAACTAGGTAGTTTGCCATGAGTCAGTAAACTTATATTAGAAAAATATTTATCATTGCTGCAGGTTATCCCATCACTCCTGGAAAATTTCAGTTCAGTTGCAGTACGAAGTACACATACACAAACCGAACAAAAAAGTTTATCTGAAGGAATTGCTTAACACCTGACATCCACTCGTGGATATGAACGGTCGATGACAACCTTAAGAAAATTTCCATTGTCCTCGACTGTCGGGCATATCTGGTAAGTAGATTCTACTTTTGATCACACCAACTTGGCTGTTCTGTCATTATCTACAACCAGCGGGCCTTGGCTACAGTTGATTGGGCCGATAAAACAATATTAACCAATCTTATTAGGTCACATTGATCACTCACTAACTGTTTGGTTGTCTGACTCGACAGGCTGATGTTAGATACCTCAATGCGTTTAAATGATTTGTCTTGGTATACAGCTGATGAAACAAAGTGTGACACATTACTAACCCAAACTGCTGTGTTTCCATTTGTTAGACGCTGAAGTCAATCAGCCGTTTGTGGTTGATCAACTTCTACCCCAGAGTTCGCTGAAGTAGGCTTTTTGAAAATAGTTGGTTCTAATGACATTTTCTGGGTTTATGGTATGACGCTCGCTAGTTTGCGGGCCAGTCACAAGATATAACTGTTTGATTTCATCCAGTGAGAGAAATTGCAACAACTGAGGAAACTAATTCCTACTACTCGTTGCATCCCAAGTGATTACGAATCCCTGTTCTAGTAGATAAGTGTCTGGAATATCATTTTTGGTGACCAACATTGTGGCGCTTATTTAATGATCGTGGGTACAATTCTCAGGTGTAGGAGGTGCTGTTGATCTCTGACAAGGTCAAAACAGTTGCCTATAACTTCGTTGCTGGTTGCTGAGTCCAACCGTTTGCGGCAGGTTGTCTCATCGACTTGCTGTTCTTTTTGAAGGGAACTGGTGTGGTTGTGCCTCTTTCGCCAAGGATCGGAAGGATGGAGGTCTAATCAAATTTAGTATTCAGACAATTTTGTAGTTCGCATGGAACATTTCGACAAGTTTCATACGAAACAAACGATTAACCCTTTATTGTCAAGTAGTTCTAGCCGCGCCCTTTGTCTAACTGAGTAACAGGGACCATCTAGTATGAATAAAATATCTTGTGGCATTCTTGAACAGTGGTGGTGTTAATTTGGCTGGGAACGGTCAACGCTGTTTATAAATTCCAGTCGAATTCGTCAGTTTGTCAGTAAATAAAGTTTGACAGGTACAGTAATTATTACAGTCTGAGTATGCAACGAGGACTCGTGCCAATAGGAGAGGGTTATTTAACCACCCTACTGATTGAGAGTTTGGCAAAGCTGCTCTACCATCTACAATAGCTTTTGACGAATATGGCGTCGAATTTATCATATAACATTCATATTTTGATAATATTCTATTAAGCTGGAATGCTCCATCATGTAACCACGTAAAATACAGTGTTGTTTAGTGTCAAGTAACTGACAAAAACTCCTTGATTTCTGAAGAGGCCATTACATTACAAATTCCATAGATAGCACATCTACTGGAAACGCAAATGACTACAGATCATTCTCAAAAACGGCAATTCTCGTCATCCATTTGCTGCAAACATGGACTATTGTTTTCTAAAGGTACCACAAACCACAGTATACAAAAATGAATGTGCTGGAGACAACGACTTACATTATTTTTTTTTCGATAACGTTTTTTTATACAAGTTCTGAGAATTTAAAACATTTTTTTCGATAACATTATCTATGTGTTGTTTTGGGGATAACTAATGTTGAATGAAAATTAAGTGTACTGAATAGGCAATACATCTAAGGAAGCTTGAATAAATATACTGGCGTGCAGTTGTGTTGGAATGGAACACGTGAGCTACCGTCTACCAAGTATGGAAATGTGTAAAACTGTGGCAGTTTGTTAGAATGCAGTCTAGAACACTTAGTCTGTGGGTTGAGTTTAACATAAATTATAATTTAGCATGGCTTCGTGAGTTCTAATTTTGAACATCCGTAGTCCACAAAGATGGACAGTGAGCTCTAATATGAGTGTATCCTAATGAGATAACTACGTTTTAACCACATAAATCACTACGTATCTCACGTTCTAGTTTCCATGGGGGATACAAAGTTTGTCAAGTAGACTGAGACTTCATCATTTTGGCTCTTAGGATTTTAAGGAAAGGCAAAATTGAAGCGCGTATGGATCGCCAAAACATGTTTTGCTGTCAGAAATGATCAGATTATCCCTAACCTCCATCAAATTGCGAAGTCATTTGATCTCGGCTGACCATCGGTGTTTTCGAGTTTCGTGTAGATGCGAGTGTATTTGCATCGATATATCAGAAACTACGCTCGCAATCAAAGTCAAGGGATCCATTAGCTGCTTCGTAACTAAGTGACGCCCTGGGAGGACCAAACGCTTTTGTAATTATCACAGTGTGTTTATCGATTCTCAGTCACAACGCTGATGTTGAATCATCGTTCTCGGTTAACATCGCACCGATAGATCTCATAATCACGCAGAAGGGACAGGACTTCTCAGATGTCAGAGAAACTTAGCACTGTAAACTACGTTCTGTGCCTTATTTTGAGATACGCCTTAATATAATAGGTGGATAATTACCGCGCAATATTTGATGTGAAGATCAGCAAACAAATCTCGTCTTTTAACCTCTTGATATTCGGTAATTTTGTTGCACGCAACTCAAGGTGATCCAGATTGATCGATTAGCACTGGAACACTCTAACAGACAGTGCATTGGGATGCACATTCGTGTAGCGGGCTACGTCCTACAGAGGCTTAACGCTTCTAACCGAACCGAGTTAGCGAACAATAATAGCGCGCTTCACAGAAATGGCCGTATTCAGCCAAGTCAGAGTCATATTTGAAGTTCATTCTTCACTGTGGTTTGGGCCAGTATGTAGGACCATACATATGTTGACGGTGTTGATAGGGTTAGTCAGTATGACAACAGCCGTTGGTTTGCTCGACGGGCTTCAAAATGATCGCGAGAATTATGAAACATTGAAACAAGTGTTTAAACCCAATCCAAGTCTATATCACAGGTGGAACCAATAAGGCTATGCCTAATACTTTTACAACGCGCAGTAATCTAAGTAGTGTATGATTAATGTTCAAAATTCATCTGGAGCATGCAGCCGATTTTATGATCGCCGTTGTTCGTACGTATACCTACCGGGTGAACTTCGGCTAAATCCCCGCCAGATGTTAACATTGATAGTTAGTAATTAATTTACGGGTTGTATAATGTCATGTAGAGACATAAGGCAGGTTGAGCTTTCTCACAGTACCACTGAGTACTCTGAAATTCCTCATTGATCTGATATAAACAGCATTTCTGACTCGTAAATGAGTAAACATCCATAAATTTGTGCAATAATCAAAATGCAATCATTAAAATGAAATTCAGCCAGTCGATAAAAATGGAAACCATAACAAGAGTACTTACCTAAGAAATTAGCAGACTATCTAGGTAAGCAAATCTTAGGTAACACTTTCTCAAACAAACATTGACCGAAACTCCTACCGGCATACAACAAAATGAGTTATTGATTGCCAATTGACTTAAATTCCGGATCTTGGGATATTAGCCACCATCTATTTGTAACCCTGTTGCAGCGTTGTAGAAAGTTTGCACATACTAAGTTGAGTCACAAGTAGCTGAAGATTTATCGGACGAAACATTACTCGATAAGTGTAGTTTTGGGCAGATGAAAGCAGCTTCATTTTCAGTGGACACTATTTCCGTTTGATTGTACTACGGTCGGTCATTTTTACTGGTCGTCTAGTTTAAGATTTCTGACGATATACATTATGTTGACAATTATCACTTGACTACTGATGAGTGGTGCGGGATTTTGGTTTTCCTACAGATTGAACATCACGCGCAATTGAACGCAGCTGTCGCATTCCCATAGATTATCCAGTCGGTCCCTTTCAAAAAGAGGCACTAGACTCGAGTTTCGCTCTCATTAGAGCTTGTCAGCAGTACATATCATCGCCACTGCCGGGACTAGAACTCCGGCCACGCTGTTCATGAGATAACCTGTTTACCACTGCGCCATTGACTTCACATTAGGCGTGACCGAATTATCATATGTGAACACTCAACCACTTTCCCCTGTGAGTAGTGATCAGGTTGCCCGATCGTCTCGATAGGAGACACAGTAATTGTACTGTTAACTCTAAACGGTGACCCCTCGTTTAGGACTTCTCTCCAAGTTGAACTTTCTGAACCATTGAAAATATAGTTATTAAATTGAAGTTTAGTTGCTCGCTTGCTTGATGAAACACTCGCAAGTTAGCATTCCTAATTTTGAAAGCCAACTACATCGCAGTCCTTCAAAGTTGATCATAACGTTGTGGAACCGACTAATCACTTTCAAGTACCAGTGAATGTTCACTTTGAGATAAAAGTCAATGTCTTCGTTTAGTTATCGTGCATTTTTCTCTTCTTAATTCACCTCTTCTACTTTTTAGCATTCTCATCGAAATTGTTCAGTTATGTAACAAACCTCGAATTTAGCGGAAGTTTCTGTATTAGCAAAGGTATTCAGGGATCTTTCGCAAACAAGTCACGAGGGTTTCAGTTGAACTAACTGGAGTTTTCTACCATCAACTATAGCTTCGTTTGTTAAGTCAATGGAGCTGTTTTTTTGTAAAGGTCAAGTTAAATTTTTGGATGTCAAGCGATGATTTTACATTCGCTGATGTATTGTGCCAGATTGCATCCCCAGATGTAAAGTAGATGAGTGTTGTCACGTCAGATGAGTTCAACAAGAACTCCTTCAACAAACAAATATCTCATCGATTGATTCTGGAAGTTTCGATTGACTATGCCGATACGGGGATGGTTGTCTGTTATCAGGAGAATGAAATATAATCACTCTGAAGTAATACGGGCTACAACTACAAAACTTGGGAAGTTGCTGAAGAGCGGTTAACGTGTAGTGAGTGACTTGCTACTTCAAAGGGACCACAGTTTGACGTTTTATATAACACTGACAAGGTTCCAGCCTATCATGAATGGTTTACAAATTCCGTTTAATATCACAGAGCATTAAAACTTGATGGAAATTGGCGTGATGATTTGCTGATTCACGGAAACACATGTCGTTATTCTAAACTTGAAACACTGAGTTCACTTCAGTCACCTCATCAGAGCAGAAAGGTATTTCAAAGTTATTTTAACCGGCTAGATAACATAATTTATACAACTATATTTTGCGATATATTCATAACTGCGCACTAATGATGGTTTACCTGTTTGACTGTAGTTTACATCAAAAATATTTGTCTCTTTTCGTAGTCCATAATGTAAAATTGGTCAGACTGGTCGTTTTGAATTCTCTGTCACCCCGAGTTCTGTTGCACACCGGATTGTATTGTATTTACAAATCCATATATGGGTTATTGACCACCTATATTAGACGACCAGATAAACGATTGAATTATGGATAATGGGTATCCGCTGAGGTTTATCAACAGACACAGCCAGCAACGTATAGCAGTAGACAAGGTTTCCACGGTTGGGAAGAAGAAAGTCTACATTGAACTGCTATTCAAAGGTGACACTTCTTCACTTCGAACAACAAAACGCCTCGTCGACTCCATTAAGCGGGCATACAATGCGGCTGAAATCATAGTCGTTGATCGAACTCGTAAGCTGCCGTTACCTACAATAAAGGGAGAGTAATCTATTGGCGTCAACTCACACTGTATTTATCAATTTGTGTGTAACTGCGGCGAAAGTTACATCGGCAGAATCGATAGGTGCTTGAACTCTAGGATGAAGGAACATATGCCGAAATGGGTTCAGGATGTGACTGCACAGTCTACTCCCTTCGTCCCAGGATCACGCAAACTTCCGGCCTCGTCTATCGCCAAACACATGTTGGCCACCGGTCACCGGATTAATCCTGAATCAACATTTAGGATTATAATGCGTCACACTAATCCGCGTTTCCTGCGTTTCGCTGAGGCGGTTTCGATTAGTCGTCTCAAGCCAGCATTGTGTGTACAAAAACAATTATATGTAAGCCTTAGACTCTCATGGACCTGATAGTTTTGCGTTGTCGTTCTCCACCTAATTTGCTATTTTATTTTCTTAACCCCCCACCCTAATAGTGTCATATATATGTTCCTGGTTATTGTTATTTGGTACTGAAGAGGCAATACGAAATGCTAGCATCTACCTCTGTCCGTCTTCTTACTGCTTTGTTCAGATTGAATTATTGTTTGCTGAGTGGCCAAATCAGAGGCGCGATTAGTCCAACAATCAAAGGGATATCTCAACATGGTAGTAAGTTATGACTGAATCCCACAACGAGTGGATTGTAGACAACACGGACAACTTGGTAAACCATCGCTCAATGAAATTGAACCAACGGATGAGAAATCGCGGACAAAAATACCAAGACAGAAAGCGTCATCCATTCGCACAAACCAAGCAGAAGTACATTCGACGTGAGAGTGGAAAACCGCCGCTACATTGTGGACTGGAATTCTGGCTCATAAATGCGAGCGTGCGCCTAACGTGAAAACGTACGAGTTGGACATTAAGGGTCAAGTTTTTTATTGAACAGGTTTCTGCCATAATCAGACTAAGAAGTACATTCCAGCGTGGTTCACAAGACAAACTGGTTTGTAACGCGGTCAAGTGTGAATCCAACAGCAGATTATTTGCAGTTATTGATGTGTCCATCCCAAATTAACCTCGATGGGGAGCTTTTCATCAGTCTCGTAATGAAGAATCGAGTTTCCGAAAGGACAGCGATCAACAACTGGCGTCCCACTCTGTGCTTAAAGGAAGACATGTGTGCAACAATCCGTTCATCTTGGAGCTGAATCAAACATAGTTGGCTAGATTAGTTATGCGTGAAGTTGGATTGATGCATGCAATTTTGTCCGTTTGTTTTGCAATGGCTAGGTTCTGTGTTGTTGTACAACTAACCCTCATTGCGGTATTCGCTCAATAAGGTGCTGGAAAATAAATTCTGTAGATAAATCATACAGTTTAAGATTTTGACTTTCGTGTTGTATGCAGTTAAGGAGACGATTGTGACACTTTCAGCGTAATTCTATAACATTATCAACAACGTGTGGTTCTATCGTGTGGGGTCAACTAAAAAGAACTATTTGAGGGCAGACAAGGCAGGATATAATGTTCAAGTATGCACTTGTTAACACCATATACGAATGTTTATCATGTAGAATACAAATAGCCGGTTTGTGTCTTGTATGACTTTAACATGTTTGTCTTGGTTAAAACACCACCAATTACCTGTTGTTTGGCTTCACTCTACTCTAAAAAGGCTGTTGCGTTTGTACGCATTCTGTTTGGCGAAGGCGTTGAGTTCAACACAAACCCCATAGGATTAAGATTCGAACAAAACAAAATGCAACTAGTGTATTGTAACATAAACTCATTATGCAAACTCCACACAGGAGGATGCTCCGATCGGGATTGTTGTAAGTTATATTTCCGAATATTCATGCGGAACAAAAACAAAAACCACCCACATGTAGCCAGTCACTGGAGAAAAGGATGTTATACTATGTCTGAATTGTTCGGTTGTAGTCGAAAACTGTTACAAATGCATGTATGTATATATTTATATTTATATACATGTGTAGTCAACAGCTTTTGTGATTGTACAAACTTCCTAACCAGCTTAGATTAAAACTTCACCTGGGGTACAGTAGTTCGTCTGTAAAGGTAAGTTGTTACGACCCGCTACCTACCCATTTATTAGATTGCGCGGTTTCTCAAGGCGTTCTCTTCTCGGTCGATTAAAACAAAGAGTTCGGTTAATCTCTTCCATAATTGATGTGACAAGTTAATATTTTCTAACGTGCGGTCGAAACCAGCAGGCGCGCACGTGTTGAGTTTGAATTGCGTAGCAGGGGATATTGCTGTGTTGTTGATGCCGTTTTAGTTTTAGCTTGTTTAGGTAATGTGCAGAACGTAATGGGCCTTGGGCTCATGCTTGTTTGTGCTGTGTCCCTTTACAGGACTGCTGCTGGAAACCCTACTTCGGAAGAACGCTATCTCCCGGTGTCTCCTCGTTGCCCCAAATTTAATCCACGAGTGTGACGGACAGTCAGAGTAGAAGCGACCGGCTTGCATGTTACAATTTATTTGAAGGCAGTCATGTTATTACACACTTTGAGCGTACCAAATCTGACGTGGACTGCATCCATAACAACAAGACTATAGCCTACCATTCCTGTTTAAAACTAACCGCCAGAACTGACCATGTGGATGCGGAAAGTGACATCAGTCAAGACAGGGTTCGAAATACACAGTGTTTTGTCAATACAGCTGCAGTTAATTGATTTCAAGATGACTGTTTTTTCGCTGCTTGATTTTTATCCATCAATTCCTTGAGTGCATGTAGCTTAGTTTCACCTACTGGGCTAAACAATGCCCACGTAACCAGATAGCTAGAGAACATATCTTCTGCTAAACAATTCACAGTAGTGTTGGAATATTGGTATACACGGTTTTACTGCAGTTATTCGTAAATCATTTGTGTTTGAGGCATTAACAATACGTGACCGTCACCTAGATTTGCATTGCGACAAGGCGAAATTACGAGGATAAAACAGCATATGACGTTACATAGATGACGCAATTTTCAAACAACTGATTAGCCACTAATATTGGCATGTTGTTCATATAACAAAAGCTTATTATATAACTGATGGAATAGTTTATATACGAAAACTCATCCAAGCAGATACATTTATAAAACGTTTATTGGTCATATACCAAAGTGTGTTCAAACGGTTCGTTTAACTGTCGAATACCGATTTACGTTAATGAAGTGGAAATAAAATGACAGTTTGTCAGCTTCAACAGAGCGTAGATTTTCGAAATGCCCGTTTCAACTAATTTTTCCTGAGATTGCTTAGTGCATGGCGCTGACAACGAATGGACAGCCATCGCGACTTGCCATTTTGAACGGTATGCAACAGGTGACCATGTGACCGAGTTCTAAGTAGAAACTAAGCGTTGAACGTCCGTACGAGATACAATCAGTTTAAATTATGGAAAATATTTGATCTTTTTTAATGAAAAGCTTGATTTGATAACCATAAGAAAATTAATAGTTAGAGATTCTGGTCAATTCATCAGAAATTATCATAACCCTAACAGAGAGGGTAGAACGGAGATGTACATTTAAAATTGAAAACATACGAAGGTGTTGTGTTCGTTCAACTTTAGTGCGGATAAATAAATCGAAAAGACAAACACATACGAAATCACTCAATTGGAGTAGCTTCACCAAGAGATTGACAACAGGCATTAAGCCTAGGTAAAATCTGTCAGAATTGCTCCACGCGAACTTCCAGGAAAGGTCCCTTGAAATCAGCGACACTCTTGCATGCCAACCGATTTTGCATTAAAATTGTTAGTCATCTATAAGCTGCGACTAGCGCGGAATGTTTATACTTGGACAGAAAGGAATTCAAATTATCTAATAAATATTTTATCATTTAACATGGACTGAGAAAATGTGGGGACTCCGTGGTTGGCAAGGGGCATTATCTAAATCAAAACTCAGCGTCATCGGTGATAGATACGAAGAAAATAAAACAGACTAACACAACCAAGTCCAAAGAGGTATCTGCCCAAGGTATCTCACCTCTTGAGGAAACAGAGTTCGGTTTTCAAGGAGTTGAAATGCGGCATATACAGGATAATTGTTACAGTCCCTTTTCCATGGATAAGAAATATAATCGCTCAGACGAAACAAAGAAACTTGCCTTCAACTCTTTTGCCATTGGTGTCAATACTGAAACCCTCATACGAAATGACATTCAAGTATAAATAATGATGAGGTAAACACACCACTTTCAGAAAAAAAGAAACCAAGAACTGATTGGTTTGATTTTAAAAATATCTGAGGATTGACAGTAGTGCGACTAACCGGCGAAATCGGCCACAACTAAAAGAGATAACTTTTTGTGATCAAATGTAAACATATAAAGAAGGTATTGTGAAATCTAGGTCAGCTGGGTACCCGATGATTCCCTTAGTCTGCACCTGAGTCAGTCATTGGAAATCGGTGACTTCAACATGGATGCTGTCTGCTTGAGTGATATGCGTTAATCGCTAAGACAAACCCTGAAGATGAAAAGCTGTACAAAACTCCTGGTGTAACTAAATTTAAGTCCCGTATGTAATTTACTTATTTTTGTCAAATGCGATCATCCTCGTTGTAAGTGTTTGAGGTTAGAAAATTAAGGTTGCGTCTGTCGGATCCAGTTGCTCTACTGTCTTTAAATGAATGTGTGGGAACTATTCGAACGTTATTTAGAGCTTAGTGTGATGGTCAGCCTTGATGTCTGTTGCATGACTGGCAGTAACGACTAACCATTGTGGCAGAAATTTGGTAGTATGCCAACCAAACAAAAGTAGCATAGACGGATGCTCTTACCGTAGTGCGCTCCATCAAAATAATTGTCGTAAACTGTTAGTGCTTTTGCTAGAGTTTATCAGGGTGTAATTGATGCTTGAAACAACACACGCTAAGTTTTGATTCTACTTCATTTTACGTAAACACAAAAGTTTGAAGCATACCACCTCGTACGATATCCAATTGACTACTTGTCAGGCCAATAGCACGAAGTATTTCAAGCTCGTTCATGTTAAGTTTTCGAATGAAAATTACAAAACTGTTACATAGCATAGACATTCTGAACCTTATTAATAGTTACAGCCGAAAGTATCATTACGAAGTGAACTGTATTCATTCAAAAACTAACATAATTTGCAGTAATTTACAAAAGTGTTTTTAGTTGAGAGAAGAAACGAGGGACTATTTGGCTGCAACTAAACGGTCATCTTAATTGATTCGAGTCAGCAAACAGACAAGATGACCGATCAAACTATAGACTTATTTTAAAAAATCCCCACAGACTCAGAATATTTGGTTAAATTGAACAAGCTTCCTCCAAACATCCTTATAAGTTGCACCGTTACATCTTGGAAAAAAATCCAACGATTCTGTCATTGCACAGTTCGCCTTGTCTGCAAGTAATTCTTCACCTTCCAATTCGTGTATGAGTTCAGGTCCATTAATGTTTGAACATTCAAATTTGTGGAGATAGTTAACCACTAAGACTTCGCTGTATAAGTGATATAAAGTTAGTCCCCAGTCTGAAGGTGTGGTAACATGTGATACGTTCACGAGGGCAGAAACATGAAGAAAGCAAACAAACGGTTCCGTTTTTATTGCACTACATCAGGTCTGCTTGTACAGATGTAAATAAGCTGCCCACCGCACTGATATTATAGTAAATGCTGAATTTATAATCTGGTAGATCGTGAGTAAGTGAACGAATTATATGTTTTTACATAGCGGTTAAATTATACATCATATATAACGCACAAGACAAACAAAGATAGATTAATTTTTTGCCTACATCAATCAGTTGAAACAAATATGCAAGATCTCACTCCATAATTTGCCACCTCCAAATTCACATACGTATCACAGCGAGTGATCAGGATTTATGGAATCGGTTCGTGCCAATTCGAAAGCAAACATTCTCTCGTTTGCATACAATAACTGACTCTATACAGAGTGATAATCATTCACTGCAGACGAAAATGTGGACGTGTTTCAAATCCCTAACTCATGTAAACATCAATCAACAATAAACGCTTCAATGACAACATTGACATTACGGACCGATAACCGACAATTCACAGCATCGAGTCCGATTACACGTTAGTTGTCCACATTTCATGAGAATGAATTGAATGCCGGTTGATTGGCAAGATCAAATTGTGATTGAAGCATTGTGATCAGTTGAAATCTATTCATTCCGTCACGCAGTAGTTTATGTTCATCCATCACATATATCACCGCTCACTTCAATTTCTAGTACCCATGTTTGATGTTTGTCAGTGCCGGGTGAGACAACCGGATGAATATTGCCGTTTACATTGTTAGATGTAGGCATTATCATGGATCATCAACACGGGTTATAAATCATCAAACGGAAAACGCACAAAATCATATAGTGTCAGAGGAGGGTAGTTCATGAATTAATTCAACACAATCTGTCAGGCAGCAAAACACAGTACATGCTTGTGTGCATCCGGAGGCGTTTTCGTCTCTTTCAGTAAAATGTAGACTGAGATTTCAGTCGGACAGCTTGGATGAGTTTATCTACAGGATGTGTTTGCCTTTTTGATACATGACAATCTCTGGGCGACTCAGCAGCGAACACGATCAGCGTTTGTCTTTGTGACGTTTTGTCTGGCTTCAAAATAGAAGGTAAGATATTTTTCAGGTTCACGTTGTTGTTTATTGTCCATTTTGTTATTGCTGTTGGAATTGATTGTGCCGTATTCGTGTCGAGTCGAGTCAAGTTAAAGAAACCTCCCTTCATCTGAATTGCCTATATATTCGGTTTCGTTGTACAGTTGTATCAATAATATTACCTGCACAAAACTTACATTTTCACCTAACGTGAAGTGTAGTAGGTCACAGCTCCCAATGTCAATCACAAAAAGTCTACAACCATGCGTATATGGGGATGATTGTTTTGGTTAACGATAGGACATGTATGAACGTGTGTTCAAATTTGTGACGTGTTAAGTCAAAAGCATTGAATATTCTGATTCCACAACCTATTTGTTGCAGACGAACATAACGTAACAATGAGATCATTACCAAGTGGTTTTAACAAGGTTTCAAAAAACCTTAAAAAGCAGGATACATTTCCTTATGAGATCACATGACTTTGGCAGCCGTGCAATCCATGGTCATGTTTTCGATCTTCATTCATCAGTTCAATATTTAAGGTCATATGTTAAAGAAAGAGCTCGGTGAAAATTAGAGCTGATTACTGTGCGAAGTTTTGCTACGTTCTGATTAGTCTTTACGAAAATATGTGTGACAGTTAGATAGAGAAAGGTATTAGAGACTATATCCAACTGTAGTGCTGTCACCTTGGGATAATTATACACCATTGTGTAACATTACCGTGTGGGTAGGAAACGGAACCCCAGTAAATCTCTTAGATGTTGTTCTCAGCTGTTTCCACTTCTTCTCTTACAGACTGAGACAGACTGGCCGTTTTTCGGTCAATCCGTAAACCAGAAAATACCTACGGCTGCTCCAGATGGGTTGGTAGATTGTTTTGGAAAATGTATCTTCCATTGATCACCAGAAAAACGATGGACAGCTGGTTGTATCTCGTTGAGGTTCTTGAGCAACACATGTGACAGTGCATCAAAACCCTTGCTTAATAGATACGTTTCGATTACAACTGGACGCTTCTCAACGGTAGTATGTTCCATTTCCAGACCCGCATAGTGCTGACAACACCCATCACTTCACTGGTGGTCATTTGGACCAATTGTCTAATTTCATTTGTGTTTTAGTTGATTATCATTCGGGCTTGTTCATAGCTTTTGCATTTTAATAGACTTCCAAACCACCCTTATCGAAAACAAGCGTCATACGTGTTTCCTTCTTTCCACAGGCAGGTAACAATGCACATTCTTGCAGTGACATGAAATTGATCTTCGACTACTTTTTCACGGAAAAACTGTTCTGAACACTGCGTCACCGGCCTGACATTACGGCATGACCGAATTATCATATGTAAACTCTCAATCATGGCAAACCAGAAGGTGATATTTTGTCTTCTAATTTGACAAAAAAGATAAAAAATCACTATTTTAGAAGCGAGAAAAACCGAAACTAAATCATAAAAACCGACTAAATGGAATAAGGAGATCTTCGTTACGGGATAACGGGAATACAACAAAGCAAGTTGAAAACCTTCAATAACAATCATCCCTAGAGAAACTGTTTCGATTTTTTGGATTTGTTAAAAAGAGCTGTCTGAATAAAAACGAATGTGTTATCTTTACCTTCAGTCTACTGTATAGTCAGCCTTGCTAACAACATTGGAATTGCGAGTTCGAACAGTTATTCAGAAGATGTAGGACGCGGAACATCTCAACTGTAGTACGTACACAAAGTCATTAACAAAACGTATTTATCGAATGTTATTAATAACACTTTCTGAGATGCTCATTTTATGAACTGTGTGCAAAACGTGTAAAAACTAACGATATCTGTTGGAGTTATTACAAAACGTATTAGACATTTGCTGCATGCAGCTGCAGATAGCTTTCATATTTCAAACAATCTGTAATGACATCAAAGGCATAACCTTTTTGTGTTTTGTTTATTTCCCAGAAAATACACCATTTGTATAAGAACCAGATTTTCATCAATAGAATTCCAATCCCAGAGTGCGCAATTCTGGTCAGATGCTAGCGTGGGAACTGGCAAGATTCCCATTTCCTAATATACTGGCCACCGTGGTAACGAATGATGGAAGAGGCCGGAAACAGCCGTTTGGAGTTGGTTGACATAATAACTAGCGCTCTATAACCACATTATTTTCCATCAGTTGCTGCGGCGATGAAATCTTTGACCCGACCCTATTTGTACCCGCGTGACGATAGTTCATTTCATTATTTCGTCGCTATATGCCAAACCTATATAACCTAATGTTTTATGTGATCGACTGATGAGAATGAAGGAAATGCTTGCATCTCGCATATTGTCTTCTAG
>JTDE01003117.1:60923-84157 GCA_014338405.1 Paragonimus skrjabini miyazakii | reverse complement strand
TAATTTGTTCCAACTCTTCACAACTCTATATGCGAAAAAGTTGACCCTCATTCGAGTCTTAGCCCTTTCCTTCACAATCTTTAACTCGTGCCCTCTCAGCTGAGCATTTTAGTTGCGAGTAAACAGCTGTTCGGCTGCCTCGGTTAATCCTCTCAAGATTTTAAAGACTTCTATAAGGTCTCCTCTTTTTCGTCTTCTTTCCAAGGAGAAGAGATTAAGGTGCTTAAGTCTGCTGGAGTAATCCATTCCCCGAAGTTCTACAAAAAACTTTGTGAACCTACGTTGCACCCTCTCTAGGACCTTAGCATCCTTGACCAAATTAGGACACCAGGCCTATACACAGTACTCTAGATGCGGTCTCACGAAATAAATTTACAGATATGAAAACAATTGAACCTGGTGTATATAACAAGTTGCAACAAATATCAGAAAGTAGCAAAAATAAGTTATGGAACTTGCTCACCAATATCGTGAAGCTATTTCCTTGTTCTTTGGTTTTAATGCCCAGAGTTTCTGCAGCCTTCTGTAAGCGCAAATCGGAAGTCGTAATGAGGAAGCGGCGAGTCTGCAAGCAGGCTTTATTTATCGATTTCCTCATCGTACACGAGCGGACTTCAGTGCAACAATTCAAAGTGCTAGGAACTTGGACGTGCGAACATCTTTAGTACAACCGCACGACAGCCGTCAAAGGAGATTAATGTCACCGGAACCCCAGTCGACCTTCGGGATTCAAACAAGCGTCTGACTGGTTGAGCGGCCTTCCCAATCGCAATAGCTAAAGCATTGTTATCTCAGTGACTGCAGTTTATAGCACTGAAGATGGAGCGGATTCATTACACAGCCACTAGTAAAACTGTGACACCCACGCCAACACACTAACTTTGATGTTGGTGGTTTGAAGTGAATTTACATTTCATATAGGTTGAACCTCGCCCACAATTGACCGCGGCTGTCGCATTCTCATAGACTTTCCACTCGGCCCCTTCCGAACAGAAGAAGCGCTAGACTCGAGTTTCGCTCTCATTAGAGCTCGTCGATATTGAATATCCTTACCACTGCCTGTTTCCACCTTCGGTGCGTATGGGACAGCGTGATATTGGATATTGTGTTCCACTCTATCACTGAGAATCTTCAGAAGTTAATTTTGTTCAATATATTGCATTGTTTTTGACTCAACTGAGACCGCATGGCGTTCATACAAAACACTATACGGAAACAAATTAACCCCATCTGCCTGCGGATCACTGGAAGGTATATTTTCGGCAAGTCACCACGTGTTGTTTAGAACGTCAATTATCTATCGCAGTACTAAAGGATACTTCTATCAACATGATATTTAACAGAATTGAAGATGGCAATTAGCATGTATCCTGAACGCTTCAAATACAAGTTTCTCGTTACATCCCGCATGTGTTTGTTCTCGATAGTTTTTCATGGTAAAAGTCAATTGGATGCAGCAACCAATTGTGTGAATGTATAATGTATACTTACACATTGCTCATAGCTTAAGTCGACTGGATGGAACAGCTACTAAGGTGAACGCGCATTTTCTACTTAGCCGTTGTTCATAGCTAACGATTTCATTCTCCACATGGCTCTAAATTACGAATGTGTATATTAATCGATCACAGTGTATTGTATTATCTACAACGATAATACCTGCAACAACAATATTGTCAGTTTTACTGCACACATGATAAATAAGCGATTAAGTACATGTATATAAATAACTAATGAATTTAATCAGTAGCACACACTTAATAGTTCCAACAATGTTGATTTAGACAGTCGAATTAATGGGATTATCTTTCAAACACGAAACCATCAGAAAAAGCTGTCGAAATGATTGAAATTTATATCGTACAACTGACATTAAAGTGCTCTCTTGCCTTCAATATGAATTAAGCGGATACTCAAGTTATCCAGAACTAAAAGACGTACAAAATGAAGTAGATAAAAAGGAGTAAGCAAGTGTTCATCAGTCAACGGGAAATGAGCTCAAGGAAACAATCGAGTGTGGATGAGAGCGAGAATATTATAAACAATGGTAAAAAATAACGTATTGGTGGGAATGGTGTGATAGATTTGAATAGAAAAAGCGGATATTTCACATTCACAGCCGGGTTGCAAAATACAGGTCTCCAGAAGCTTGAAGTTTCACCTTTCGTATCCCCCACATGACCCTAGAACATTCGCGTAAAACGAGTCTAATATCAAGCTCACTTACTAATGTTATCAGGGGAATGTCAGAGTGTAGTAGGTGCAAAACTTCAACGGGGGGATGTATGAATCAAAAAGGGGAATCTGCGGACGGGATCTGAAAGGTGAGGATAGACATGTAGTGGATCTAAACGCTATATACAGTTTAAGTGTTAAAACGAAATCAAAAGGTGATTAAAATGAAAACAACTGACTCACAGTAGTTCGTGAAGGTGCGTCGTTTAGAATTCCACCACACTAAATGAAGTATCTAGTAGATACGAAAATTAAAACATGATTTTAGCAGTAGCATGTTGAAGCGAATTGTGGATATGAACAAACCTGATGTCTGTTGGATGCCAAAAATTCATTCGTCAACACAAACAACATCGAAATTTCGGATCATTTGCAACGAGGCACTTTAGATCAACATCTGGACCTAATCAGCGGCAAGTTAACTCATCTTTGCAGGCGGATTCCCGGCGCAAAGGAAGTCCTCGTGACTCTGTGGGATTGTTGTTGTGTACTTTGTCGCATACAGAAAGTGAATACTGTCAATTGTAACTGCCAACCTGGTCTGTGTTTTTGCCAGTTGCAAACTTCACTAATAATTGCTGATGTTTTTTCTAAGTTTTCACCCATCTTTCTGCACCGTTCGCAGATTCTCCACCTTTATTCAAAAATCCAACGCTTGAATTGCAGGTAATGCAACACACTTTGATTGATTAACCCACACATTCTTGATCTAGAGCTATGTGGAGAATGAAATCGTCAGCTACGAACAACGGCTAAGTAGAAAGTGCACGTTCACATTAGTTGCTGTTTCATCCAGTCGACGTAAGCTATCAGCAACACCTAAGTATCCATTATACATTCACACTGTTGGCTGCCCTATCTGATTGACTTTTACTATGGAAAAATAACGAGGACATCCACATGCGTGATGAGTTTTTGAGATTTCTCTTCGCCATTTTGTTTTCCTATGACTACATTTGTGATAGTTGTTTGATTATTGTTCGAGCATCGGTTGTAATTACTCTCATGGTGGTTTGGATTTGTTTATTTCGAACTCATCCTTCAATCACTTGTAGTAAGAAATTCAAGAAGTTATTACAACGCAATTTATCATTCATCCAGGGATACTGCAACTATGTTACGGCTGACTCCTGATAGTTTTTTTATATTCACAGCATCAATCTATTGACATGACCCGAATGCAGTAAGGGAAGTGGAATTGCAGTGGATGACATCTTACATCACCTAAAGTGTTTCGAAATGAGTTTATCATAGATTGCTTTGATTTGCTGAGTAATGAGACCTGTTGATGTCCATAGTAGCGGTATGATAGTTTAAAGCAGATTTAAAGGACCGGAAAAATGACAATGCTTTTTCTAGGAGATGTTCATCTATGAACATTTTACACTGTTCGATAAGGAATAAATCATAGGCTCACATTCAAGAAATATACAAATTACGCATTCGAAATAATATGTTCGTTTTTAAAAAAATTGAACGAAACATTTAGAAAACAATGGACGGTAGATGAACGCATTCGATAACAATGATAATAACAACGATAATTATACTGTATAATTCTCGACGCATATGTAACAGAAACGTATCCGGTAAATGAGATCAGTGTACTCATTTTAGTTGGTACACATGAATACTAATAATGTGAGTACACTTCCACAAATTTCACCCCGAGTTCGTTGTTTAGATGCTGGCTAGCTAATTACAATACGTTGTAAATAATATCCATAAGACCAAACATCCAAATAATATCAGAAGGGCATGTAACCAAAGTGTAATGTAAATAACAGACAAATATATCAGGTGCACTTACTGCAAGGGTTCGGGCAAAATACAGAGATGTAATCCGTGGATGTGTTAATGGAGTGTTTGGTGGAATCCTATAGATATCGATGTAAGGGTATACAGGATGGAAACACTGTGTGGTCCACGGAGCACTGTAACTGTGGTTTTGTCCACCGGCGCGCGTGAGAGACCCAGACGAGCTGTGTTCACACGTGTGTATGGTCTCGTTTTCCTGTGAGCTCCGGTGATGACACTGGGTTGAATCACGTGTTATAGGCTAATGTCCGAGATGAGATTTGTTGTGTGCTGCTGTGTGTGTGTGACATTGACTACAGTGGTGTTGACAAACTGTGAGTTGTTCGAAGTCACTGCAGGTGCATGCGCCTGAGGGTCGCTCAGCGGTGAATGTGTGGGCGTAACATCCTGGTCACATGCCAAAGTAAGTCTGTCCAGACGTATGATCTTGACCACACAACAGTGTGCTGCTACAGGCGAGTTCCTCCGTTGTGATATGAAGAATTCGACAGAGAGCGCTGCATTCTACATATTACCACGACCGAGAAAACATAACTGTATAACTACCCAGCGTCCAGCTTGTAGCGTGTGGAATGAAAAAGTGTGGAATTTCAATACAGCGGTCGAATAGTCGTATTTTTCGCCCGTCAAATGTAGCGTGTTTGTGCGTTTTTGTTGGCAAGTTTACTGCCACTTATTCACTGAAGACTGAAAGACATGCAGTACTACTACTATGATTAACTAACGACGTCGGCTTCTGTTGGTGTCTGCGGTGTAATCAGTGAGACGTTTCACATCTCCTGGAAAGTGATGATAGGTCACCTGAATTCCTTCGTAGGTGAAAATATGCAGAGGGATTCTTACAAGTTACCGTACGGTGAAGATGAGGACGATGATTTCCATGATAACAATCGTAGAGTCTGTTAACCCTTTGTTCTCTTGTTATATACTATTCTTCATGCCTATTATGTTCATTGTACATATAAACTACTTGTCTATTGTTTGAATGAATACACACTTCGTCCTCGCGCGCCTCAGCTTCTGCCTGCACGTGTCGTTGTTACCGGGAGTTGACTGTGGCAACAGCGGATTTTAATACACTGGAGAAACTGGATTCATTGGAATTTGTTTGCTATTTAACAGGAACTTTCTTCAAACATATGGCGAAATTAGTGTGGTGGAATTTATCGTAGACAGTTATTGTAGATTATTTCGTAACATTGTCGATTGTTTTCTTGGTTTCCACTACACAATAATATTGACGGTTATGTTGGTCTCAGTCACTTCGATGAAGACGACATATAAGTTTGGGGTACTAGTCGGTGTGACCCAGTGGGTTTATCAATAGTCGTTCAGGGATGGATAGGTGTGCAAGACGAATTTCGACAATAACAATTCACAGACATCTTCGTTCTCAGCTTTTGAACAATACTATGATATGAAATTTTATTATCGATCGATTACTGTTGATATTTTACCGACTTTGTTCGCGCTTTATCGGCCCTAGCTGAGCTCGGTGTGCTGGTGAGCAAGTACCACTGATCGCCACAGCCGAACTTCTTTAACTGGCAAATTTTAACGCGACATATTAACACTGATATCTCAAGTCTGATTACTAATTAACCGTCAACTTCGAGGAATATGACTGTAAGCACAAACAATACAATTCTCCTTTCATGCACAATTCGTACATTGTTTATCAGGCGTGATGCGGTTGATGGTTTGATCTCAACCCGTCTTCCTGATTAGAAATACCTGTATGAGATGCTAACTCTTCTTGCTGACCAGACGTGGGCTTAACGACTGGATCGTTTGTACTTCTGAAAATGTGCATGCAAACTTAATGTTTCATGTCGTTCTCATTAAGCAGCGGATCTACTGTGATCTTAGTTTATCTGACTTGACGACTTATGTAGTGGACAAGTGGGTATGCGCTGGGCCCTCGTCTTTCCTAAAAAGCAAACGAAACCTAGTCCCAACAGATATAGAATTAAAGAACGCAGTGAGGTTTGGAAACAATCTGTATATTTTCAGTATTGTTTGGAAAAATGATAAATAAATAGCTATAGCCTAGTCTGAGACCAACGGCAGTGTTGCAATTATTGTAATTAGAATTGAACTATATAAGATAACGATCGAACGTATAAGAATCGCAAAACACAATTGGGCACAACAACACAAAACGTATATTATCTCACCGTACGTATCAAACAATGGTACAGGATATTGGAATTATAAGACAGTTACATAACAGAAGGAGACAAAGCATGTCAGTCATGTTCATCACAGACAGCAACCAAGTGGAGAAAGACAAAAAGCGTGACACGGGCTATCGCTCACTCGGCGACACTCAAAAGCGTGTGGAACCTTTGAGTGCGTCAAACAACGCTCAAATAGGTACAGGTTAAACGATCTTGAAGGGTGGAATGGTAGATGAATCGTTAGGAAGAGGGCAAGCATTTGACTGAAGAAAGTGGCACTCAGCTAATATCAAACCTTCTATTGCTGGCGTACACAAAATCGTCCGTACAGAACAGACGAGCGGGAAAAATGGGTTGCTGCCGGGATCCTTAGGGAAACCACACGATCGCTGGTCACTACACTCAGTGATCAGACAGAAGTTATAGGTGAGTGCTTTTTATATTGTGATTATCTCATACGACAACGTCACAATGAGAGTGGACCTTGACTCGGTGTGACAGCATGCGTATCTCGATAAACTATTAAGCTAAACTGGACAGTGTAGCCATCGCACCTATAAAGTCAACCATGTCAGGGAGGCCAATAGTTAGAGGTCTGACGACCCAGAGTCCTATGGTCCTCCAGGTTGAGCGTTCAAAGAAGGTTTGCATCTTTCTTCGAAAAAAGTATCAGTTCTGGTACGCTGCCGCCCACCCGTTCTTTTGCGGTGCAGGTTTTTGAGCCAAAGGCTTCGACTGACAACACTAATCGTTCTCTTGACTAGGTCTGGGGATCCTGGTAATATCTCAGCCTACATACAACCATGAGTAATCACAACATAGATATAGCTAATCACATTAAAACCGTGTCGCTAAGCCAATCTTTTGCCATCTAGTCCCAGGCTTCCATCGTCCCTTTCTTAGACCTAGAGTGCAAATTAATACAAGGGCTTTCAGCGTTTGCAATTTAAAACAGGCCAACAAACCGCTCTTGCACGAACGCTGAACCCGTTGAATATCAATGTCTGCTGCATTTCGGAGACTAAAACCCAGGACATTACTCGTCGTATGAAACTGACAATACCCTCACTGTCTACCTGGTGTTTGTTATACATTTCGTGTGATAATACGGCCGTCTCTACCGGTCAGGCTGAAGTTGGAATAGTCTCAAGGCCGGGGCACTCGCGACTCACAGAATCGGCGGCCGGAGACGTTAAGTAAGACGGCGGCTAATCGAGAATAGTGGCATGGATGTTGTCATTGTTTGGCTGAGTTGCCTGTGAAATGAGTACACTTAGTGCAGAGGTTTAGCGAAAGTCGTAAGGCAGCTGCCTCGCTGATGAAGCCTTGCGTTCACTTATAACTCGTTTGTTTGTTTGCAAGGTGTAGATACAATTATGCGGAATGTTTGACTAAAGACGTAGCTATTTTCAGTCGTTAGATCACCTCTCCTTCTCTCCTTTTTTCTTCTGTGTTCTTGTACAGGGTCTGATTTTTTCTTCGTGGTTGTGTGACAGCTAAGCACCAATAAGAACCGCTGATTTATTGTTGCCTATGAAGATGATGTCGGGTGTCAAATTAAGAAACAAAATCCCAACAAAATCAAGACGTTATAAGATTTCGCTAAAGAGCTTTCTTCTAGAAGGCTATTAGAGAAAACAGAGGGCTTCTGTAAATAACGGGGCATACAATGATTGGATCACACAGTAGTGTCATATCCGTTGATAGATAAATGTCCAACTGTTTGAAATTAGTGAAAACTAACACGGGAAGTGATCGAAACATTAAGTCAATCGCGAATTAACGGTGCACTGATTAGAGTCCCTCATCTAGAGTGTTCAGATTATTTAGTCTTCAGTGCACTTCCAATTCAGTGGATTACACACACACAAATGGCTGACAATTGTGAGAAGAGGGAGGTAGGCTTACTCACTGCTAACTAGGAGTTATCTCTATATTACATACAGTCCACAAGAACTAAAACTGAATGAACGGTGAGGTATCCGTATGAAACAAAAACAAGCATACCATATTGGAAGACTGTCCAACCTGAGCACTTCGCTGGGAGCTTGATGCTTTCTCATTACTTAACTAACGTCGTGAGTTGGATGAGTTATGATCATATCCAAAATTACTGAAAAAAACAACGTGTATAGACATAAAAGTGCACGATAAATAACGTTAACGGGACGTTATTACTTGTACAAACAAAGCAAGCGTTTTGTAAATGAAATACACTAGCATATTTGGCAGATGTTGCAGTTTTACCCAAGCTCCTATCACGTCTGTGCTGTGGAGAAGGTTTAGGGTCAATTTCCAGTGTGCTTGAGGTAGGGTTGGTTTGGTCCGGGTGGGGTAGCGAAGTTGGAATTTAATGAAATCAGTTAGCTGACAATCGACAATTCTCAGTCAAAAAGTTTTTGATCTCGAACACTGGATCGTGTCAGTGAGTAGCAAGTATCACAGCATGAGCACTGTAGAATTTAACACGCTAGTGACTGACGTGCCACTGAAATAAAATATTATATGTCTCTATGGTCGAACTGAGAATGATTAACTCGACATAGCCATGTCCACCGGAAAAATGATATGATGATTATTATCCTATTCTTAAATCGCTAAATTTCACTTCAATAGAGAGCTCCGTAGGTAGAATGTTTATACAGCAACATGTTAATTTTTAGACATACTGCTTGTAGCACAACTGGATTTGTGTGTATTCTACATGAACAGGAATTACATTATCTGGTAGATAAATCAAGCTTTATACATATTGTGACCTGAATCTCAGGAGACACTGAACGTGTAGTGACCAGCGATCGTGTGGCTTCTCTAAGGATCCCGGATGCAACCGTGTTTTCCCGCTTGTCTGTTCTGTACGCATGATTCTGTGCACGCCTGCAACAGGAGGCCTGATACGAACTCAGTGCCAATTGCTTCATTGGTACAACCAATTGCACGCAGCGAATGCTTGTCCCTTTCCAAACGACTCATCTATTATTTCATTCTTCAAGGTCGTTTAACCCGAACCATTTCAAGCGTTGTTTAACGCACTCGAATGTTCCATGCACTTTTCGTCCGACGCACTTTTGAGTGCCGCCGAGTGGGCTATGGCCCGTCTCGCGCTTCTTTTCTTCCTCCTCTTGGTTGCTGCCGTTGGTACCAGATTAGGCTAGAGCTAACTACTTATCACATTTCAAAACATTGCTGGAAATATACGGTTAGTTTCCAAACTCCGCTGCGTTCTCTAGTTCGATGCCTGTTGGGACTACGTTTTGATTGCTCTTCAGGAAAGGCGTATTAAATTGTTATTGGACGAGGGTCTAGCGCATACCCACTTGTCCACTACAAACGACACTCTGAAAATAATTAAATTCCAGTGTTACGATATTCTGTAAGACTGAGCTTCACCGTTATGTTTGTATTAAATTTATACGATAGAAGGAACATCCCGTAAAACTGCCTGTGCTTTGAACACTTTCGTTCACATGTAAAAGGTTTTGCCTGTTACTGACTTCTCACCTTTATATTTGTGACGGACGAATTTAGGTCAACCCACATTTTCTGACTTGAACGGAGCCTACAGTTGTATTTAGCCATCAATGAGTTGATTGTATCTCGATGCATACAGTCAAGTTCACAAGCTTTTCGTTGTCATTTAGAGGTTAGAATCAGATTTAGATTCAAGCTTAACTTTTCATGCCCCACGGAACCTTTGTTTATCAGCTTGTTCACAAGTTCATTTTTTCTAAATCATTAAACATGCTAGTTGTTCCTGTTTGAAATCTATGCCATATCTCATTTGTTATATGACGCGCGGGACAGTAGAACTCAGAAACACATTGTTTGCTGATATCCTAGATATACTGCAATTAACTCATCTCTAGATGGAGTAAGACAAACCAGATATTTCAACATAATATATTTATTTAATTCAATCATAGGTAGTCATGTGACATGTGCATATTGTGCTTGGAGGGTAATCTGATCAGCACGAACTGTGTCTACAAGTATGGCCTCGTCATGTTACACGCTATAAACGAAAGTCCACGCAAACAAATGGTCGACGTTTGTTATCCAACAGGCGCCAGCTGATTTTGACATCAGGCTGAAATAAAATTGTTCTTGATTAAACAAACATTAATGTGGTCAATGGTTTATGTGAAACATACTACTTTGATTTTGTTTTGATGTTCAAAGAAAACTGATATACTACCTACAGTTTGTGAATAGTCTGTCATGACATTCTAACATTTTAACACACTTCTCGTTAATACTGTTTACTTAGACTTTTACAGACAAATACAGCACAAACGAGAACACTGAACAGCTACCGGACTGTAGGTGTTAAATTATGAAAACCTACAGTCTGGACAGAAATATGGGGAAGTGCATTTATTTTCGTATAAAGTTACCGTCGTGAAACTGTAAACAATTGAAATGAATGTCTGTTCACGTTTCCGTACATAACTTATCGTTTTATTTGTCTGATTTTTAACAACCTGGTTACAGTTTACGTAAGAACATTAGGTTAGGCATCATCGTTGACAACTGACCCAACTTTACGTGGCACGTAGAACTTCATATCCTTGGTGTACATTCTTCAGTTCACCGCAGTTCAGCCACTTCCCTAATTTGTTAAATAAATCAAACCATTTGCTTACGCTAAGTTCGCTCAAAGAAGTACAACTGAATGGTATGTACTCAAGCTATTATGAACTATGTTCGATATATTCATCCGTTTTAAAATTTTAATGAATAGTGTGAACGAAGTGATACTGGAAATGTTGGTTGAAAGACAACCAGTCTATGAGTTCTGACGTAAAATTGATCAAGCGTCAAAAGCGATAGATTGTGCCGTGGTAACGATTCCTGTATCATGGGTTTTAGTGTTCACTTTCCAAGTTATTGTCCTATTTAGAGAATTTGATGACGACAAGTTTCGATATCAAACTTAAATTTAAAGTATTTTCCAGAGATTCGGCAAACAGTTTCACTATGACAGTGAACGATATCATCTTGCTTGAATCGGTTCAAGTTATGCCAATTTCAGATCGACCGTTATCACAAACAATCTTCATTTCGGAGAAAAATATCCGTGGATTATATACCGATTTAATCAGTCGTATCCTGATCAAAGCAAAACATTTTTGAAAGTCATCGCTATTAGATTAGCACAGTATATGAGAATATATTTTACTGTCCAAATGGTATATCCGGAGTATTAATAACTACGATGTTAAGGGCACTCGCAAATTTCTGTTTTTAGCACAACTTACTTAATACTCAAATCCTTCTAAATGATAATGTTTTTTGAAGGAACAGGGTAGCTGATATCAAAGTAACTTAACCACTCACCGTTGGATCAACAAGGACATTTGTGATTCTGTATGTGTATGTCCATCCGGGGATGCTTGGACATCCTTCTATGATATGTTGGCAAACGTCTTCGTTGTGAAAATAAGTTCGGAATGAATAGCTTCCAACAGATGTCTGATCATTGGAATGAAACCCACTGTGTATAGGACGATCTACAAACAACAGATAAAGCGGTTAAAACTTCTACAATTAAAAAGCCAAATAAACTGGAGCATTTTAAAGTGTCTAGATAATTTACCTAAAGAAGACAGTTTTCTGATTAAACTTACCAACTGAAAATACAATCGTTACAGTCATTCGTGCTTCTTCGTAAACTTCAACAACGGACCTGTTGTAGACCTCAATCTGAATGTCCTGCAACGAACCATGTTTGCCTTAAAGAGGGAAAAAATATGGGTGTTCAGTATAAAAAAAATAACGGTCAGTGTCTACACAAAAGTAGACTTTAATCAACTTACTACAATCAATATACCAACTGGGATGAACTACAGACTGCGCTCTGGTAAGAGAAATGAGTATCGTTAGGAGAAACCCAGCTGCTAACATATTGAGATGCCTCAGGTTGATCAATTGTTTTATCACTGCTTTTATAGTGAACGTTTGATGTGTATTTAATAAAATATCTGAATTTTCATAAGGAAGTCTATCTTACTTATGGGGTGAGGTGAAGCACGTGTAACTATGGGACTCCAGACCAACAAAATAGGTCAGAACACCGATGAAAAACATTCCTTAAATTGCTGAGTACCAGACTGCCTGTCATTTGTTCAAGAAAACAATTTTATGAACTCGTATGCCTTTTAAATGAATTGTGCAGAACCATATTGTGTGCCAGACAACTTACAATGAATTCCTGGCATTAGCGTACACAGTGCGATTTTTGACTACGTCTAGCATATGTCAGTGATATTGACTGGAAACGGTTATTATAATTATGATTTGATTTCATTCTTAATGAATATACTAACTATCTAAAGACTTGGAACTAGAGATTTTGAACCTTTCTACAGCACTTCAATCAACAACCGTTTGATTTTGCGTGTTTTTCTGTTTTGTCAGTGGCTGTGTAACTGTGTGACGTTTTGAATCCTGTCATTTAAAAGGCGGGTTATTCGAACAATACGTTTGTTTTGCTTTAGCGACAACTTTTCTTCAAATCACAGTAGAGAGATTAAAGAACGTCAGAATTCGAAATTGCAATGAACGAGATAATCGTAATCTCGCTTGTTTTCTCCCTGAAATATATTAATTACAATTTTGATGAAAGTACTGTCTCCGAGAAATCCTCTTAATCAAGAATAATAACATTCCCTCATATGAACTGCGATATTGTGGCGTTCACTTTTTCTCATGGAGTTACAAAGATTGTAGAAACTGTTTAGTAACAGAAGAATACACTCTACTAAAGCTCCAAACGGTGGCCACTTTTTCGGTGTGTGTCCTTCAGCTCGTCTCATAGCCACTACCACTATAACAGTACTCATTGTCTTTGCTACTATGTTCCATGTCTGTTCACGTCACTGTCAATCGTGTAAAACTAGAGGGTTGCTGTCCTAATTCGGTCAACTCAGAACCATTTGTAAACAAAATGACTAATGACGAACCAAAAGCAGATATGCACAAGATAGTCCATTAAATCTTGTCTAATTCGGTTGAAGTTTCTGTCCGAAAGATGCTGAAGTGAACACTGTGGGACATTGTGGACACTGTGGACACTGTGGGAACATTATTATCTTTAACCCGACCGGGATAAAAAGGAACCAAGTGATGCCACAACTTCATGAATTGTTTGACCACCAATCATCTACGTACGTTTGTTCCGCAAGATATAAAAATGTATCAAAATTGACAACTGACGACGACCGCTGAAAGTTGACCCACAATACTTCTAAGTTATTTGTAAGTAATTCATGGCAAACCAATTTAGTTCAAAGCACTCAACACACTCGAGGAAAATGTAAATTGTTCGGTTCAATGAAAAGAAAAGACCAGCAGAGTTTATTGATGTTCACCTGAAGCTTAATAAAGCATAGATATTGAAAGTACTGCAAGCGAGAGAAAAGATAAAACGCCAACGAAATGCAAGCGTTTGGAATGAAACATAATTCTATATTCATAGCAGTCTGTATAATGATACAAGCGAACGGCTGCACAATTTTTTTGTAATGAACAAAGCAAAAATTGCCGGTAGTAAATTCCAAAGAGTGCCCAGAAAGTTCGAACATAACAAATTCATGAAGGTCCGTTCATGTTTTAACAGAGAATTGACACAGCCTGTGTATAACAAACTTATGTACAGCTTTACCCACTGAAAACTCGTTCACATCTATTGATGAAACTTGCAAAGAATCTTGTTTTACAGACAGATTCAACTGTGGAGAAACTGAATGTATTCCCGCTCACATTTGAAACAAAGCTCACTGCCAATAGATGAAAGATGTAGTAATGACAGTTGTTCGAGGAAACGTTTGGTAGCTTCATTTGTCTACAGTTCGGAAAGTAAAAGGTTGATTCCACTAATAAATGATAGAAACCAGAGCTCATTAGTTTTGAACAGTCTGTTTCGCTTTCGGAAACTGAATGTACAGCCAGTAGGAATGCTGAAATGAACGAAACCATTCTAAGTTTAACACCACCCACAATTAATCGCAGCTGTCGCATTCCCATAGACTATCCAGTCGGCCCGTTTCGAAAAGAAGCACTAGACTCGAGTTTCGCTCTCACTAGAGCTCGTCAGTAGTGCATATCATCGCCACTGCTGGGACTTGGACCACGGACACGCTGTTCATGAGACAACCGTGGGAGATGTTCAACTTGAAGTGAACCAAATCTCCGACTACTCATCAGTAATCTGAAATATCGCCTAGCAGGTTTAATGAGATCGGAGATTTCGACCTGTCTAGGAAGTCCCAGTCGCGGGGTTATCGAGTGGAGTTAACAGGACAGATACTGTGTCTCCATTTCGAGACGATCGGGCAACCTGATCATTACTCACGAGCGAAAGTGGTTGGGCGCTCACATATGATAATTCGGTCGTGCCTAACGCGAGGTCAATGGCGCAGTGGTAAACACGGTTGCCCCGTGAACAGCATGTCCGTGGTTCAAGTCCCGGCAGTGGCGATGATATGCACTACTGACGATTTCTAATGAAAGCGAAACTCGAGTCTAGTGCTTCTTTTCGAAAGGGGCCGACTGGATAGTCTATGGGAATGCAACAGCTGCGATCAATTGTGGGTGATGTTCAACTTGAAATAAACCAAATTCCCGACCACTCATCAGTAATCTGAAACCATTTTAATCAACTGTCCGAAACAATGATTCGGGAGTAAAGAGAGATAGACTGTACCGCTTTCGGCACCTGTATGACTAATCTAAATTTACGTTCTACTGAGAGTAAGCTGACTCGTTTATCATCCATCATACAATCCTGCCTACAACCACTGAATACAGACATCAGTTAGGGACTTAGCCTGGATTACAGGATGACTCATCATAGCTAGGTAATGCAAATGACGGATTAAATCGGTACGGTGAGTAATTTATCTACTTGGATAAGATTACTTCTTTACCGTATAGCTATATTTCGGTTCACCTATTCGATGGACAATTTTCGTAAACGTTAGCGGATGTTATAATAACTAGACGATGCTCCACATTGGGTGTTGTTGGTACGTTTACAGAAGTGAACTATAAGTTTAGGTGTTCGATTTAATAGAATGTGGCAGTGATACGTTCCATTGATGTATATGCATTTAACGAGTGTGACCATTAGTTTTGTCTATCGATCTGGCGATTACTCAACATTTAAATGATTATATTCTTATCGATGAAGACAACGGATGTGATCGAACACATAAAGCCAGCTGGTAAAGGGAAATAACGGCACATAAGTAGATTCCGAATACAGAGCTACTTTAACAGACGAGGATGCTGAGATTATCTACACTAAAGGTACCATGAGCCGCTTGCCAACGGTTACAGGTCTGCTGTATGATTTGGTTGTACAATGGACAGCGATAAACACGAAATATCAAACAGCTCATGAGTGTGCAACAAAAACAGCGTAGGTTGGTAATTAAAAGCTTTCGGCACATTGAGGCTTCTTTAGTAACACACCACAAGACAAATCAGACAAATGTACGTCGGATGTTATCATTATACCACTGTAATTATGCTATCATCATATAAATTACGAAGGACTAATGTTACGGGATGGCCTAGATCGTGTAATTTGCATATCAAGTCATACATGTTCTGGCTCTTCTAGTATACTGCAGGTGCGTACACCCTTCTACGTTTACACAGATGAGTTTACCCTCTTAAAGTGATCTGCACAGTGTGCTTCAGTTCAGTGTTTTCTTTGTTCTGTCAATCCTGACAGATAGTTATTTTTAACATATCGTAAGCTTAAAAACATCAACTATATGAGGGTGCCCATAAATGGTGATAGGAATCATGGATGAGTGAATGGAAAATCACAGTGTTTCAAAATAGGAATGGAAGGCACCACCATATGTGATTGAGATATCATTTTCTTGTCGTTTAAACAGACCATGCCATTAGAACTCTCCTAAGTGATCTTTTTATCATTTCCAAGCCTATTATAGGTCCATGTTATAGGTTCTTCTATCTAAAGAAGATAATGACTTTTTGTACAACTGTAGCAAAAAAGCGTCCAATAAAGCACAATCATTATTGTCCAACACGTTAGTTCACATGCTACGCGCGCGCTCGCGTTTATGAGTCAGAATTCTGGTCCACAACACCCCGATGTTTCTGCTCACGCGTCATGTGCACTTCTGCATGGTTTATGTTGGTGATCAGCGCCTTCTGTCTGAGGGTTTTCCGCCTGTCAATCTTCGTTCGTTGGTCCGATTCCGTTGAGCGATGGCTCGTCCGGTCGCTCGTGTTGTCCTCCATCTACCCATTGTGAGCTTTGACTGTCCACCAAGGCCGTGTCGAGGTATTCCCCCGAGTGTTGGAATAACCAAGCCCCCCATTTGGTCGTCCATCCTATTTTGCGTGCCATGTCTCGCCCGTTGGTCCGATCCGATCGAGTGATGACTCATCCGATTGCCCCTGTTATCCGCCATCCGATCGTTGAGGGTTTGTGGACTTGCCTCCCCCCGCGTTGAGACATTCTCGCCGGTCTCCGGCCTAACAATCCACCACAAAATGACCTCTTGAGCGGTAACCCGTCAAGTTCCAATATTTTAGATATGAAACACGAGTGTATATCCAATACTCCCTTCAGAAGAATGGTTCAAAACTCTATAATGCTATCACGGGAGAGACATTGATGAGAATCTTATAAGTTGAAAGCATTCTCCTTTGATTGTAAGAATCCTTGGGAGTACAGAATATTCTGCCATTCAATGTATACAGCTTTATACAATCGTGAATTTGGCATAGAAATATCACTGACTCTGGTTACCATTGCTCGTAGTTTCTATTGCAATTCATTGGGATATTTTTAGAGAGTGGCTCTAGAAAAATATCTCAATACGGACATCAGTTACGCATACTTGAAGAACGACAAAAACGTAGTCCAGGATTGAACTGGAATGGTTAGAAAACAGCTCAAATGTTTTCATTATTATTTATTGTACACATTCACTTATCTATTACTGCTTATTTTGTTTGTTATCATCGCTTTAAGGAAAGCATACCGACAATGATAAGAACGATATGTTTCCGTGTATCTGGCAGAAAACAAAACTTTTTACACTAATGTGAGGAGGTCATTTACAGAGAGGAACATTTGAACAATACTGTTTTGTCCCTCTGAACTCAGTTTGCCTACAGTAGAAATTTAATTCTGTCTCTATCTATGGACAGATTTGTATTTATGGAAGCACCACCATCCAATTAGATCTGGCGAACCTTAGTCAACGAATGAAAATTATATGAAAGTATGTAAAACTTTGGAACACCACGCACTAACATTACAAGTCATCTGTAGGCAGACTTGATTAGAGAGAATTGATTTAGTTCGTCAGTGTAGGGTGGTTAACGGTCACTTCCTGGACCAGGAAGTAACTGTGAACTTTCAAGAGGAAAGCCAAACGTAACCAGTGTAAGGAAGCTCATCCTCGATTAATGGTACATTGTTTGTGGAAAAAACTCCAACGGACTTGCGTCCTGATTAACTGAGTGAGCCAAACAAAACCAGGAAGGTACACCAAAGGTTTTGTCGCGATCGACTTGAGTACTGCCACTGGCGGCCGCACTAACACGATCTGGATCGGATCGCAGTACTGAAACTAAAGGGCACACGAGTAGCTTTTGTTAGCCGAAGCTCGTTGGTCAAATGGCCGATGAAACCTGACTGCTTATTGCGGGGGAACAAAAGTTAGATGTTCGTCAACAGAAAGGTTTACATTTTCACACAACATGTGAGAAGCTTGTCCAAACAAAGCAGAAGTTGTAACCTACTTAAATTGTTCAACGTACTGTGCATAAAGTCTTCAATTGGAATTGATGTTATAAATTATGTATCCACAAACCCACTTACCAACTAATATTGCATTGCAGTGGTTGACTTTGAAATTTGCTACACAAACCAACCGTTTTTTTTAAAAAAAAGTACTCACAATAGTCTCCAGTTTGGAAGATATTTAGACACTTTGCAGTGAATGGTTCTGACAGAGACAGACAAATGCACATCAGGCAACTAAGTCAAATGTTTGTTATCAGTCTGTTTTTGAAAAATAATTACACAATACAAATTACAAGTTCTATTTACATTGTAATGCAGGTATGTAACTACTGATTTAACAGTGGTTTTTCTCGCAGGTCGAGTTTTCGTTACGACTATCACAATCGTTTAATGGAACATATTTTTCACAAAATTTCCCATTTCCCTTGCAAGTGCTTGTGATAGACAAAACTATGACACATTCAGACTTGTTATTGACACAATTGGCTCAACGAATATTGTCGATATAGGTCACTTACAGAAACCTAGCGCCTTTGTTGACAGAAGGTACTTTGAAGGCAACCCAGATGGTTGTTAAATTGGTACACCCTGCACGATCTAACGTAATAAAATCTCGAAGTTATTAACGATCACGTACGTACGTACCTGCTGTCACGATAAGAAAGTTTAGCTTGTCAGTTCACTGACTGAATGGATACATTAGTGACATGTAAGCTGTTTAGCTGCCACAAATCCCATACCACGATTAATTGAGATTTCCTCGACTACACCGACTTTCCAGCCAGTCCTTTGAGAAGAAACAATCGAGTCGAGTATTATCCCTCTTAGTGCATATCTTTATCGCGACCAAGGTTTGAGTTTTAGCCACGTTCATATAAAGCAACAGTATACCGAAGAACTCACATCAAAGAACGACGGAATAATCATATACAGAGATTCAATCACACAAGCTGGTGAATAACGTTTAAATTGTTTGATGGCCCAAAGGGGAGATAAGGTAATTGTCGTGTTAATAACGATACTGGTAGTAATATACATTTCTCAGCACGCCCACGAGAGACACATTCAGATGAGCGCGGTAAATGTACATAGTTTTAAGCGTTACTCCACCCAATGATCTCATGTAGAAGAATTTCCGCAAGAATAATGATTAATAATTTCCACCTAATCACAATTAAATTATGTTGACCAAGAGATCAATGATGCAGAGGTCGACACTTTTGTCTCATAAGACGGTAATTAGATCCCAGGTTTAAATAGCGGTATACTAACTACTGGCTTTAGCGACAGCAAAAATCTTGTGTAGCGTTTTGTTTTGTAAGGAAGTATATATAGACTATAATTGTGTGTTGAAGCTGTATTCATTTGTGTGTGACTTTCGGCATGTGCTCATATAATACAACACGCTGTTGTAAGAAAATTTGTACTGTCACAATACTTCTCAGAAAATTGCTATTTGAATGATTGAAGTCATAGAAGATTTACTTGCTGATTATGTTTACCTTGTCAGTTTTACAATAACCGTAGATAAGTAGAAAAAGTATTTACACAATGAGAAAGTGAATAGTGGACATGCATTATTCAGGTACTGGAATTCTGTTGATTTCAAAAATTGTTTTGCTGTCGCAGTGTGCTTTTGTTCGGATGAAGTGTCAAAACAAACTGTAAACTTTTGACCAAATATCTACTATAACCACATATTTCATGTAAGTCACGTGATGTATGACTGGATTTCACTTCCGCTGTCTGGCCTATATAAATACATAGACTTACTAGAACCTGCTAAAAGGAACTGTGCACTTTCCATACAATGAATAAATATTTGTCTGTAATTCTATTGGCTTTCTTTGCACAGGTTTCAGTATCCACTGGCCGTTGGTTTACCGACTGTTGTAAGTTCATTAGCCGATTCTTCCAAATGGTTTACGTATATTCAACTTTTTCTGTTGAATGAATCAGACTGAAATACACCTGTTCACTGCTGTTTTATTTTTCAGCCGCAGAAAAGAACCTACTTGATTTTCAACTGGGTGATTGCAACGATACCAATTGCACGGTTTTACCACGGCAAAATATCCATCTCCGCCTTAACTACACTGCAGGTACGTATCTCTTGGTTAGATATGCTTACTAGTGAACAGGTGTTTGAAGCTTGATGTCATTAGCGAAAGAACTAGGTTTCTTTATTAGCCAACTTAATCAAATTGACCAGGTTTTGTACACCACTCTTTGTGTCAGCTTTCTGAAATTTTTCCTACCTATAAAAAACGACAAAGAGGAGATCGAAACTGTGAAGTTTCAATGTATACTACCAAATTTGAGTTGGACTGTATGATATGAATAACTTTAGCCTATTGTAGAAGTTAATTTAAACAATATAACATCTCTGACGGATTTCGAATTACTTGCAAACAAACGTTAATTAACAGAGTAGAATGCGTGAACCTTTCGTTAGTAGTATTAAATCTCTGATTAACTAGCAGTTTACAAGGATCAACCGTATTTAAATTGATGAATTGTGGGAGATTCAAATGGTGTACTGATTACAACTATGGTCTTATCTAGCTGCCCAAGTTGCTAAGTTAACCGAAACGTACTCATTCCTGGGACTATTAGTCGATGTTACCCCTCGCTGAAAACAGTACACTCATTGATTAATTTCGTCCATATTTCAGGTTTTCGTGTGATAATCCATACTAGCAAACATCGTGTCGCAAGCCAGATGTATAATATATGGACAAGTGTCAACAGAAAAATTTATGCAACCAAAGCCCATTCGTAGTAAATATTATTTGTGATCAGTATTTAAATTGCCGACAATTATATTTGTGAATCTTCATTATCAAATGCTGTTTCAAAAGGTGAAACAATCGCTCAGAAGAGAATATGTATTTTGCCCAAAAATTATCAATCACTTTTAGCAACTATACTGATAAATGAAATTTAGAAAAATGCATCAAACAATGACTGTTAAAAATATTTTTCTTTCTATCTCAAACAGACGATGTTGTTGTAGCTGCACGGCCTAACTTGTGTTACTTTATCGATTCGGAAGCTGATATCTGGATGTGCAACACGCTTGGGAAATCCATCAAATGTCCCAGCAAAACACCAACAGATTGCCCCTTAACAATTGAACGAGACTATGTTTTTCAAACGACGGTGATACTACCAAATATTGGGGTAGGTCACAAACTTCTTGAAAATCGTTAGAGAATTTCAGATTACTATTGAAAAATATACCGTAGAAAGCAAGCACGTTTACTAGTATACGCCATAAAAGGAAACTCATCACATCCAACATTTTCCAATACTCTGCTTGTAGCCATAAAGATAGAGTGCACCGGTTTACAAAGTTAATCCAGTCAGTGTCGTGCCGCAGTAAAGAGTACATCTGAACAGTACTATCTGACTGGATTACGAAGTTTTTCCACTAGGGTATAACCGAGGTACAAACTTAAGATCTTTTATGATTCAAGGGGTTTGTTGTACAAGCAAGTAGCCAATGTTTCTTAAAAGATCAAAACACGCTGCATCTCCTTCCTCAATTTCAAGAGGCAGATCGAACGCAATGTATTGGTAACATTGTTGCAATGGCCCCCAAACAATTAGATGTGTTCATATGGCACTGATTATTGATTGTGTCGTTTAAATCGTAGGTCAGGTCGCATGATTTTAAAGGCCTGTTAATATAATCCGCCACTCGAGTGATAAACGTAAGTGATTCCGAAGGAACACGTGAACGAGTGGGTGAACGAGTGAGTGGAACCTCTAGAAGTCGACACTGTAAACTTTGGGTGTAGGCATAGCTCTGCAGTGAGAACAAAGTGATTATCTAATCTGGTGGCAAAACGTGGGCATTTGCACCAATTCAAGCATGATTTCAAGCTGGTTTGGTGATATACATTACTTTGTTGACTTATTCGCAGTCATTGAATAAACATATTTTTCGACAACACGCTATCGCTGCTAATTGTATACATGTATTCTCCCTCGCAGTTTGAAGGGGTGGCCCGATGGATCCTGGTCGACACTTCCCAAAGAGAATTTGTTTGTGTACAGTTCAATATAAATGTTCCTTATTTGGGGCCACAGTAAAAGATCTTTTATGCCTATCTGGTATTGTTTGAATGTTTAACACAATAAATGTAGTATAAATCTGATGTACTTACTCGATATGCCCACTTTTAATATAACTTTGCAAATACAACCTTAATCGTGATATATATCTAGTGTTCGCAGAAGTGAGATAGTTTACTTTTTTTGGGTTAGTTTTGACTGTTTGTTATTCAGTTAAAAGTCTGTCGGATGTAGTAAATTGAATGTAGGCAAATGAATTCCAACATATCCTGTTTACCTACGTGCGATCAAGATTTAAAAATAGAAATGGCGTTTTTTAGTATAGCGAACAGTCTTCTGAGCAAAGGGGACATTTAAAACTATTCTTATGTCATATTCTGTACATAATATAGATGACAACTTCACGTCCAATTGTGTGAATACTTTCTGGTTAGTGTCGTTGGTACACACGGTTTATGGTGCGATCGGCCTAGTTTACAGAGCTACCCAGACTACGAAATATGGACTTAACGACTGGACCGTGTGAATTGGCCTTGCTGCCTCGTACATTTTGAAAATAGAAGCCACTAATTCATGATCGCCAGGAATTTGCGACATAAATGTTGACAAATCCGAGGTGTTGTGTATTTGTGCTTGCTTGAGTGCTCGTATTGAACCGGTTGTGGTTTGTTATAAAACAGTTCATCAGTTTTCTAAAGCATGGGAAATATTTTTGTTCGGTAATTAAGCGTGACAGCTGTTCAAATATACCCGGAGATTTCATAAAAAGTCAAAACGTGGCGAACAAGCCCGTTTTCGGTGTATCATCTTCAGGCCAAATACAACACAATAAATATGAAATTAGTTGTCAAGTCAGGGTTTTTGTAAAATTTAATACAGTGTGAATCTAATGTCATTTTGAGATTACGGACATGGTTACTGTGGTGCCGTGTCAAGCGTTCCAACGACGGAACGCCATGGTAACTTCAGCGCTTGAACAAAAGACTTCTGCGCACACAGATTAGGGTTTCGCAGCCGGATTCCGATCGCCTCCGCAGCAGCCAAAATGCGACATTTCACACCTCTGGTGTGAACACGTGTGACACGGTAGATCGGCTTGAATGCGACATCCACATTGACTCTGT
>JTDE01003117.1:26672-58734 GCA_014338405.1 Paragonimus skrjabini miyazakii | reverse complement strand
AGCGGCGTGTGGCGCGAACGCTCTGTCACCAATGACATCTCACAGGCTTTGTTGGCCTGACCACATATGACGAATGTCAACTCACTGCCCGTTACACCGTGCTTTGCTTGAAAGTATTGGGTTAGACTGGAAGGGGCAACATGGTAGCAAACATATGACTTGAGTCCGGGGGTTTGAAGACATTCGCTATGAAGTTTGCTCTAGTAGGGCGCTCCGAACCTCCTGGCTGGGGTCCGGAAGACACTTAACATCTACGGCTGAGGATGCTGGTTGATATGGCGAGGAATATGAATCGCTGACGCTTATGCCGTGAACCTTTGTTTGCATCTGCGTGGTTTCTATCCACCATCCCACAACGTTTTCGTGATAATCTTATACCTCGTGCCTTGAACCATACTTTTTTTCTGTTTTAATATATCGGCACATTTTCCAATTCACGTGGTCATTATATGTTATATATATATGTACATATACTGAAAACACACAGTTCAAAGTTTACATGATGGTTGCTGGCGAATTTTAAAAATTGATAGTTTTAGGATTTGATAAACTTTTTGGGGTTAATCAATATGTTTTTCAGCCCATATGCTTTGTTGCTTCATTATACCAGACGGGAACAGAGGCCTTGGCGCGCATACAAATGGCTCGACTAGGCGGAGGCCACTGGTCGAAATCAAATGCCGTACACTGGCGTTCTGGTCCCAAGTGTTCGTGTTCACACCGAATGCAATATGTCTTAGTGGAAACACAAATGTGACAATGTGAACCACTTTCGCTCAGGTTTGGGTGTAGGCGAACTTTAGTACGGGTTACCGTGACACGGAAATCCAGACACGAACGCTGTGAACCATGCCGGATGAGAAAGAGGATTTTCAGTTACAAGGCGAAAAGAAAGACGTGTCGATCCAGTGTAGTTTGATGCCTGACTGAATCCGTAGACCATTTCCAATGGTCTGTTTGCCCCTAAATACTTCCCAAACTTCGGTTAAACGATTAAAACCAAAGCACTCAAGATTATGATGAAAAGCGCGTTCCGGCCTGGGGATTCGGAAGTCTGAATTTACAACCCGCATCAGATTGATGAACAAAACAGGAAAAACAAAAATAAACAACTTACGAGAGATTGTGCTGTAGGTTCCAAAAATGTATGGAACGAAAACCTGTTTGGCTATACCGAATACTCTATTGAATAACTCAAGTGAATTTCTGAACAAGCTGATTCACTGTTGTGCCTGTTGACACAAACGGAAGCTGTTAGGAAAATTGGTAAGTAATGAGTTATATAAAGTAGTTCTTCACATATCAATGTAACAGATGTGTATTTTCAGCACGAAGCAATTGACTTTTATTTGAACGTGCACTGTGATTCCAAGGTATTCATCCAGAGCCTTCGCGTTTTAGGTTCTACTACTCAGAAAAGCTAGAGGCGATAGGAATGACATGGCATCGTTACTGAGAGTCACAGTTTAAAAAAGGGGAAAAATACTTTCAAAACAGTGACTTACGTTTTAAAAACTGTCAGTTAACAACATTACGGCGGTTTACTACCTAAATATCAGAGAAAGTTAAAAAAAGACAGCTAATATAAGCAAGAAGTATCCTTCATTTAAGACCATCACAATGAGCAAGCAGTAACAGCAACCAACTCTACTTTGAACATGTTTAATAAGTTACTCAAAAAACGGCCACAGGTTTAAGGATCAGTTTTAAATTATAGCATTATGTCCCTGTGCACATCACGGTAATAGATATGGTCTACTACACTGTGTCCACCACATACGTGAAAAGCGCTTTAACTCTAAAGGAAGCTAAGATTGAGGGAAGCAAACCTAAGCACATCAGACAAGCTAAAGAATGCGATGAGTCTATCGTAGACGCTGAAGCTAGTCATGTTAATCAATGGAGACGGACGAACTATCGACTACTCAACGTTATTCAAACGAAGTTCCAAGCCCCTTCCGATTGGGTCCACCGGGTGGGCGTGCAACTACATATCCTCTGACACACCAAACAGATCAAAATCCAGGCTTCCAAAACTAATGATAGATACACATTCCGTCTATCCGAAACACTTGTCTTAAGGCTTTCCGACGACGCGAAGGTCATCATTCGTGTGTAAAGGCAAACCCGAAATGTCGAGGTCTGCGAGTTCAATTCAAATGGTCAAGTGCTGTATTACACTTCTGGTTATCACTGGAAACGTTGCTTCTTCGTTGCAGTCGCTTTCCAGGAGGAAACAACCTTGGTACTGCAAAGACCATGACGATGGCGTGATTACCAGACAAACCCGCAGCAATGGCTTGTGAATTTTGACGGCAGTAAACCACTATAAACCAGTCCGAAAAACTATCAGCAATTTTAAAACCTTCGAAGTACCAAGACCGTCTAGCACCTTATACCTATCTGCCGGGTTGATGTAAAGTTTACAAAGACCAATGGGAACACGTTGCAACATTCGATCAATCCAGTAAACCACGGAGTGAGAGTTTGGCCGGACTTTTACGCAAGCAAAGGGACAGCTCCTAAATCGTATGTATGGAATGTGACAAACGTTCTAGACAGGCAATTAGCACCCGCTATTAATTTTGACGCTTTGAACAATGGCCTCTTCAAAGTGCTTGACGCCATTTTGGACAACCACTCAAGGCACCTAGTTATGATGCGGTTGAGGTCTACTCAATGTTATAGGAACAACGAATTGTCGATGGCCTATTCGCCACCGTGGAAAAATATGCCCAGCTTCAATGTCCTTGATGTGACAAACTAAGAGAATGATGGGTGCACAACAATCTTGTTGTGCATGTGCGTAAGAAGCCTGTTATGGAGAACGCTTTTGGCTATTTGCCACAACTAGCGGCACTGATGGGATAAAGCAGGCTTCTAGCGTAGACTCGTTGGTGGTCTAGACAAGTTGATCGGTGTTATACTCGTGACTAAAGAACGGCACACGGATCAACTAAAGAAAGTGCGACCACAATAGCTAGTATAACGAAAACGCACCAACTTGATTGTTAGTGTAGATTTGCACTTCACCGTCAATTCGGACTGCGCAGAGAAATGCATCTGATGTCCACTGGGGTTGCCTGAACAACTAAAAAGTACCGTTACTTATGAGTAGTAGGGGATTTTGATTTTCATATGGATTGAACATCACCCACAATTGATCGCAGCTGTCGCATTTCCATAGACTATCCAGTCGGCCCCTTTCGAAATGAAGCACTAGACTCGAGTTTCGCTTTCATTAAAGCTCGCCAGTGGTGCATATCATCGCCACTACCGGGATTAGAACCACGGCCACGCTGTTCATGAAGCAACCGTGTTTACCACTGCGCCATTGACCTCACGTTAGGCACGACCGAATTATAATATGTGAACGCTCAATCACTTTCGCTTGTAAGTAATGATCAGGTTCCTCGATCGTCTCAAAATGGAGACACAGTAAATGCCCTGTTAACTCCAATCGATAACCCTACGATTTGGACTTCCTAGACAAGTCGAAATATCCGATTTCATTAAACCTGCTAGGCGATATTTCAGATTACTAATGAGTAGTCGGGGATTTGGTTTATTTCAAGTTGAACATCATCCACGGTTGCCTCATGAACAGCGTGTCCGTGGTTCAAGTCCCGACAGTGGCGACGATATGCACCACTGACGAGCTTTAATGAGAGCGAAACTCAAGTCTACTGCTTCTTTTCGAAAGGGGCCGACTGGATAGTCTATGGAAATGCGATAGCTGCGATCAATTGTGGGTGATGTTTAATCTATATGAAAAAGTATCGTGTCAGTAGTAAAAAGCAAACTGATCAGCCAGATCACGTTCGCGTAGATAACAACTTCCAACACTAAAAGGTATTTCATGTAATATCAGAACAAACAAAACAATAAACTATTCGAAGTGAACTGAAATTACAATCACAATGGTGTAAAAGTTTATTCTTTCAATAGCAAAGTTTGAAATCAAACATACAGTTCAGGCTAGTTCTCTCACACCAACGAATGTCATGGCTTCGGCTGTTGAAGGTTCAGAAGGCAGTTAGCAACAAAAAAGTTAAGAATAGAACAAACACGAGTCAAAAGTTCTCTAGCACATATCTTGTAATGGACATCATGGAGTAAACAACCGCCAAGTCCAAGCATATTTTACGGTCATAACGGTCAAGCCGTTAAATTATTTCCAATCTGGAATTAAACACACAACTCACTTCCTGCGTGTGTTTCTCTTGCACGATTTATTATCTATGGTCATAGATAATACACGAGGACAGCGCGCCGAATCATTGTTTTGGTTGTTGTATGTGTTTTATTAGAAATAAGCAGGTTGGGTATTCTGTTGTTGAGATTTTTCAAGAAGCTTGAGCAGGTTTTTGAGGTTATACCATCATGGATAGCCGAATGAAATTTAGTGACTGTCAAATATTTCTCTGTCCACACGTCACCAGTACAAATAAGATGAAAACACATTCACACGCGCCAAATCACCTGAGCTCTCGTTCTTAATGCTCTTCGATGCACTTTCCAGTCATTGTCATGGTAACACTGGGAACAGCGTGCAAAGCAGTGCGGTGAAACGTGCGATTTTTGGGACAACATTCACTAGGGTTGCGCTGCACATGAGTTAGTGGGCGTTTCGTCAAATTGTTCTTCCCTGTAGTACCAAATGCGTATCTTAATATCATTTTATCGACCTGGAGATGTCACTGGCCTGCCTGTGGTATGATGCGTAAAGTAGTTCTAAAACTCATAGTTGAATGTTGTACCTAAGCTATTAAAAAGGTTCGTATGAGGTATGCTATCCCATTGTTTGCCCGCAAGCCATGTGACCATGTGGCGCGAACCTGATTCATGCACATTCCCGGTTAACTCGCTCGTTGACGGTCAGTCCTTAGCCCTCTTAGCAAACTTGCATGTCAGCGTCGTTTATAGCACTATATAAGAGACCACTTATACATTTCGTTCAATAGATTTCTGGTCTGTATTCTTAACGGCTTTTTTGTATCTCACGTCTGGTGAATTCGCATCGGGGAAAAGCGACTCAGTGCGTGTGCATTGAATCATCTACCAAAGAACAACTGAAGCCCGGTGTATTCACTGAGTTGTATGCTACTTTCACAACAGTTAAAGTAAACACAATATAGTATGAACGGTTTAAATTAATTCGTTAATCATCGTTGACACGGTAAGTGTATGACTTTAGAAGCCTACCGTCGTCGACTGTATATTTGTGCGCACCCGGGAGAATCTTGAAGTTGTTCTACAGAAGCGTAAACAAATTCAATTTACCGTGCAACATACAACGGTAGGATTCATAGATGAGAAAAATGCGCCCATATGGTGACGGCAAAAAGTTCGACTTCCCTTTAAAAGGGATATGAGATGTCGAACGTCTCTCAGCATTAAATAGTGCGACACTGGAATGTATAGGGGTTACAATAATTTCCAAGTTACTCTTTTTCATGCAAGATGCCTACGAAATTTCCCTGAGAACCGATGACCATGGATCGAACAGGACCAAAACTTTGCATCAACACTTCATAGACGCATTTGACTCATGAACATACTTGTTAGTCAGATTTGGTGTTTCATCCCCCACAGAATCATATATCTAGAGAACGTTGCTTGAAAAACCATAGACAACATGATAATTGCACACAAACATCTCCGCCAAGGCCAGATGTACGATTGCATCATAATCACACGATAAATCTCCAGTGGATCGATAGATCAATGAATGGGTAATGGAAGCAGTGGACCAATGGATTGAAGAGGGATATAGGACGTAAGCAATTCTGAGAATTTCTTGTCACGATTCGTGGAGTCTCGAGTTACTCAGCGATGAGCAGAAACAGAAAAAAAATGCAGTGTCGGAACTAAATTAATGGGTGTTTTTCAAGACTAGCCTTGAAATTGATAGAGAGTTGGCGGAAACAACACGACTGGGGAGAGCAATCCAATGCTTACAACACGTATTGGGAAATAGCCAAGTTTGCATTCAGTTATGCTGTGTTAGACCTTTATTTTAGGCCAGTGACGCCCCAATGACGTGTTTTTCCCCTGCCGAACAGTTGACACGGACAATAAGGAGGTTTCAATTCCAAACAGGCTAACACCTAGTCACCTCTAAGCCGACAATAATCTCAAAAGTACATCTTCAGAGACTTTAGACTATATTCATATATGAATAGGGCAATCCTGGACCTGAAAACTGAACCATGTGTGGTTCAGTTTTCAGGTCCAGTATTGCCTTAAAGGCTACGACTATGCGAAACTCCATAATATTAGATTCGAACCGGCCTGTTTCAGACCAATTGGGTAGAAAGTAAAAGTCATCCTGTAGGATAAACCAAACGTTACCGGTGTTCACGACATGCCAGATTTTCACATCGTCAGCAAACAGTAAAACCGGGAAGATAATTATAATGAGAATATTATTAACAAATATCATTTAAGGAACCGGATCAAAAACTGAATCCGCGACAGGCGTGCAGTTCACTGATGTGCAGTTTCAAGGTCGAAACTAGTTGTGTAACAGACAAGCTGAACGTTCTGGCTTCTGGCCCGTTATACTCGTAAACCACCTTTGTGCACTGTGGGATAGCGTTCTTCTGAAGTGGGGGTTTCAACGATAGTCCTGCAAAAGGAAGCAACACAAACGCACACAGACCAAAGTCTCGGTAGGACCTGCACCCGACTTACTCATTCGAGAATCAAAAGTATGCCAACAACACAGTAGCACGCTACGTCATAGTTGGAATCAGTCAATCGAGCGGGTCGTGATATTTTTTAAATTTTATCATCTGTGCGCAACTAAGTGCTGTCTTAAATGAGAACCAACAACCGACTTTAAGCTTTACCATTTTTTCGACGATAATACTGATTTTCACGTGTACCACTTAAGCTACAACTTTTCAATCTTCCTGCCATAGATACTTGTGATTCTGATTATTTTCGGTGAACTTCTTCGTCGGTTGGAGATCACATTTTCAATCATCAGTGTCACTGACAATTAGTTGGTGATTTGTTTCTTTCTAAACTTAGTATCATTCACATTAGTTCGCATTCTTCTCAATCAGGTAGACTTATCAGTCTGCTTCTTTTAGTAAGTATTTCAATTGTTCATCCATCTACATTCGAATTTTAGATCTCCGAGTATTAACTCAGGAGCCACAATATTGTCAGTCCACGGGTCATCAGTGCTACCTGACGTTGGTGATATCTGACCGCCGAACGTATTCACTGTAGGTGGAGGGCATATTGTCCAACTCGGTTAGAATTCCAGTTTGCAGCCCGGATTCTGAAAGTCTGTGTGATGATCAATCATTTGTGTTACCTACAGTTGACCCAATGTCAGAATTGGTAACTAATGCCCCTACCAGAAGGTAATTTCTTTTATCTTTACCGCACTCTACAGCTACAGTTGGACCCTTTTGTGTTCAAACGAGAACAGTATATTGCAGCAGATCCAAGCAAACTGCCTGCCAATGAAGTATTCGTAACAAACAACGGAAACCAGGTGTTCTAGGGATATCATCTTTAATTTGGCGTCCTTGATTACTATTTTTAAACACTAAAACAAAATTATTTCTTACAGCAAAAAAGGGTTTTTCTACGCTTTATAGAATATTCAGTCAATAACAATCTCAATGATATTTCAAACTCACTCATGAACCGGCGGATAATTTTGCACTATGAAGTTGTTTACTCTGTGGATATCCCATGAAAGGTGAGGTTCAGAAGATGTATCTTCTACAGATTACGTTCGTGCTTTAACTGGGGGTTTGGCGTCGGGTTAGTGTTGGATTATTTTCAACAAGCAGACGGTAATAGCTCCAAATGGGCAGAACGTTTGTGAGTTTCGAACAAACTTATTATGTTGGTTAGATTTATAATAATGCTTCAGTTATACTACCAGCTTGTCGCCAATAGCGGGGTAGGTCATGTAAACTTCTGGCCAGGAATTTCGGTTTGACTCTTGTCGTCTTGCGCAACAAAGTGACCAAATATCAAGCTAGAAACCAGGCCGTAAACGACTTCGTGACCGGAAGTGAGAGGGCATCACGCGGGTATACCAAGTAATTTCCTGGTCAAAGTATCGGTCAGTTAGAAGGTGATTTTGTCGTAGGTGTGCTTACAAACGTTTAGCCCGTGGCTGATCTGGTTCCTGGTGCGTTCTCACGGCTGTCACCTATGTGGGGTCCACAGTGGCCGTGTGATGATCGACTAATAGGATGTCGATCGGTTGTTGGGTGATAAAACGCGTCTGTGCACAGTGGAATCGGTGTAGATTTTTGTTCGGAGCAGATCGTTGGCTTTCTAGTAACGTAGTTGTTAGTGAATTTAAGTGTACAGTCTGGGGACTCTTGATGTCAGATCAGGGGAAAAAATGTAATGTTGGAAAGAGCATGAAACGCATTTTTGCGTGGTACTCAGAATTGTGGTGTGGTTGACAGTGCACGTTTTTGTGCGCGTGAGACTGCGGACGGAAAAACAAGGAGATACTCTTGAGTCGTTGTCGCTAAACGATGCGGTATGTCCATAAAATACAGATGCCACTGGAGAGCACTTCGAAACTGTGGTCGAAGGAATCCAGGCTGGGCATGGTAGGAGGAAGTAGCATGGATAAAACATTTTTCGAGCCAGACCGCCAAAATATACGCCGTTCTCTAGGAGGCATTGCGCATGTGCATGCTAACTCTGAGGCTCATTTTGCTGGCTAAAATAATAACCTACATTTTGTCAAACATTTTCAATCATGCGGACTTCGCAGACAAACCAACCACAACCGGAGACATCAAAGTAAACAAAGCTGACCCATCCTGTCAAAGTGGACGAGAAGAAGCTTGACAAAATTCAATCCACTCACGCTGACGAACACTATGAAGCAAACGCCGTAGAAACGGGCATAAACACACCCAGTATTATACATGGTTGTGTGTGTTCAGTTTACCTGAATGACACGCAGCAATGCTAGAAGATGGATGGAGCGGGATAGAAAATAACTCTTCATATTTCCTAAGCAGTTAGATATTACCGATATGTCCACAGGGCGACTTAAGAGGCTATAAAATAAGGTCAGATCTTAAGTAAGCGCTTGCGGTGTTCTCACTATTTTATGTTTCACTCTGATAACTTCGGGTAACTACTGCATCAGACCGCACTGTTCACTTTTGTTTGACTCGATAAAAACAGACTTAACACGTTTGAATATACTTCTGTTACACGTATTTGTTAATTCTTCCTCCAACGGTTGTTGATTGGTAGCCAACTAAAACATTCCACTGTTAGACAAAGTTTTAGTTCCAGCGCCTCATACTGTCAGTTACGCTTGAGATATTCCGAATACTTTCCCAATACCATCGGACATTTCATGAGAAGTGTTGTTTCTCGGTAGGCTCAGTCTTTGACTTCATTCGTCATTCTATGTCGGGGTTTATGGTATTTCATTCATTTTTTGCTCTACACTCTCACGTCGCGTCTGCTGCAGGTTTTTCTTCACGGGATAGCCAATTTCAAGAAGTTTATTGTGCTGCAAGTTGCCGGCCGCATAAGTTGTGTGAACTCAATTAGGATATGCTGTGACTGAGACAAATGTACGCCCCTGTATTCGATATCTTAGGCTTGCGTATTTAGTGAACTCGGACGCAGGAGCACTACTATACAGTCAGTACCTGCCGCCGAAATCACTGATGCCTTCACTCAACCGGCACACGATCTAGACCAGTGGTGATTCTAAGCACCACTCTGGTCTGTCCGATCTATCACTGAACGGCGTAAGTCGTTCCCAAGATCGACTCAGCTAGTCCCGATAATTGCTCCACGATTTTTGAGGGTAACCTCATTAGCTAAAGAAATGACTGAACAGGTGCATGCAGCTCGGTATGCAGCTCGCCCGCAGTTGCTTACTGAGATTGGGCAGCACTCTGGTAGGCCAAGTAAAGTCAGATTAACGTAGAGGCAATTATATACTAACACAAAATTTAGTGCTATTGTTCTTCATATTGTCCCGGATGATCTTCATGCAGATGACGTATTCATTCCGGGAGTTCAAAACCTCCGACTTGCCGTCGTTGCAATAGTCAAAGGCAGTCTCATATTACATTACAACACATCGACGTAGCCCTTCTCACTTGATGAACCTCCTCGAGTATATCTACCTGCTGTGCATGCTGTAAGCAACGAACCTGCCTCCTAGTACTGTTTCTACACCAACGCGTTTTCACTCTTCAATAACCTGGACGAAGTTTGTGACCTCTCCTCCGAGGGAAACCCACTTATGGTAGCCACCACGCAGACCAGATAAAAAGGTGGTAGGTGTAGCAGGTGTCGTCTTGTCTTGGCTAAATTTATATCAACAAGGCTGACATGATAAGCAGTCTAAAAGTCACAGATCCACTTTGTCGTGGAACCGAGAGGCGAGTTTGCTATCAGTGATGTCAGACTAAAAAGCTGAAGGTGAATCTTGAGCTTTCTTACAAAGGAGTAAGGTTGGCGTTCACAACAGAAACCTTCCGGTAAATTTACTGATGCAGACGCACAGGCGGCCAACACTTTAGGCTAACAGCAAGTGTGTGCATAGCTGCAAATGACGAACGACTTTTGAGTGCACAGATGGCAGCTTGAACAAATTACTTCAAGTTCCAGTGCCACATGTCAGATTCAAGTTATACAGCCTAATAATCTACAGATCACTCTGTCCAGACCTCACACCTCCTGTCGACTTGAAAAGCTACGCCACAAAATTGGCAGAACCGCCTACAACACTTAAATCGCTTACCATCAACCAGCCGTCAACCAAAAGTCTGTAAACAGTTCACAATCACACTAATCTTCAAAAATATGTTTAGTGACGACCCAGCAAACTATTGGCCAATGATGCTGCTTTCAATGGTTCTAAAGTAATGAACAGCTTATTAGATGACTCTCTCCGTGCCAAGGTTGAAGGCCACCAGCTCATCAACGAGTAGCAACATGGCTGTTGTAGTGGATAGTGATGCGTCACAAATCCTCCGATTGCTCACGATGTTTGGACGAAAGCTGCAGGTGTAGGTTTGGTCGCAGACGCAGTTTACCTTGACATTTCCTGAGCCTTTGATAGGGTTGATCATTCCATCTTGCTGAGCGAGCTGAATGGTTATAAACCTGGTAAGCGGTTACTCATCTGGCTAAAGGACTGTCTGACTGAAGGTAGGTTTAACGTCAAGGTGACTGGACAACTCTCAGAATGCTTCATAGCCAATAGTGTTGCTTCGCAAGAGTAAATATTAGGACTGCTGCTATTCATTGTTTTGGTTTTTGAACTACTTACTGTAGTCAACTCGCCAGTCTTTCTCTAGGCTGATGACAGTAAGCTTTGGCTAATAATAGAGTCCTCGAAAGATGTACTGACCTTACGAATTAATTTGAACCACTTAAAATAGTGATCCATAAAAAGCAACTCATCGTTCAATAACAACAAGTGTAGAATCATGCATTTTAGCCATCAAAATTGCACTGTCTATTACTTTGGTAACGTAAGTTCGCTAGTGTCAACGTGCGAAAGAAACCTGGAGACTTGCAATGATTGTGATTCATAACCGAACATTGTGTGCCATTGTCGTTTTACTGCACGAATAAATAGGTTGTACATAAACTAACTGCATTACGACTTCATTAACTGAAATGCAGTATTATTACTACTGCGTAGAAACTAGCTCCGGGTTTGGGGTAAGTACACTTCCTATCAATGTAGCGTATTCCTGAAGACCACAAGACCATAGTGGCAAACAGTGTGAGTTTGTCTACAAAGTGTGCTACCGTGTCTAAGAAACAGAAATAACTCCGAATCATTAGGTTCGCCTCCAGAATCCAACCACACCCAGAAACGAACATACAAGCCTGTTGTCCTTATCTTCAGAATGAATTATCAGTTTAGAAGAGACCCAATTGCAAAATCTCGAGACTTGGGCTGGATTCGAACCAACGACAGGAACAACATGCCCAAACGCGGCAAATGCTCTACCAGCTGAGCTACGAAGCCACAAATTTGGGCTTCGGATGGTTGCAAGTGTGTAGTGACCAACGATCGTGTAGCTTCTCTAAGGATCCCGGCTGCAACCGTGTTTTTCCCGCTTGTTTGTTCTGTATGCATGATTCTGTGTACGTCTGCTAAAGTAAGTCTAATACGAACTCAGTGCCACTTTCTTCAGTCGTGCAATTAATTGCGCGCAGCGAATGGTTGCCCTTTTCCTAACGACACATTTGCTGTTCCATTACGTTTAACCGGGACCTATTCGAGCGTTGTTTCACGCATTCTAAGGTCCCAAGCACTTTTCGCCCGACGCACTTTCAAGTGCCGCCGAGTGAAATGTAGCCCATCTCGCGTTTCTTTCCTTTCTCCTCTTGGTTGCTGCCGCTGTTCCCAGACTAGGCTAGAACTAACTACTTATCATATTTTCAAACATTGCTGGAAATATACGGTTTGTTTCCAAACCTCACTGCCTTATCTAGTTCGATGCCTGTTGGTACTACGTTTCGATTGCCCTTCAGGAAAAGCGTTTTTAATTGTTAATGGACAAAGATCTAACGCATACTCACTCGGTTCACTACAATTGTTCAGAGACGGACCACTAGAAGAATTGTAGGGTTCGAAAAAGGCACCCTGTCCGGAAAGACTGGCAGTAATGGGTCAATTCTGAATAAACTATAGACATCTCAGGAGTGATCTAATTCTCACTTACAAATTACATTACACCCCGTGTGCACCTCTCATCTCACGAAATAAAAATGAAGGTTTGGAACTAGGTAGCAGAACAGCCAGGTAACATTTTAAAGTGAACCGTTTCACATATATGGTCTGTTTAGTTTGAACGCATTGCCCTACTCCGTGGTCACGACTGGACTAGTCGAGTGTTTTGAAAGATCATCTGATTGACAAATTCCTGAGAGACAACTGGTACGACAAGCTCTCTAACCGTCAGATTAAGTCAGTTTCACAGGCCTTCAGCCGCGCATGTTTGACTGGATTTTGTTTCACTGTGTTTCAGCTTTCGTTGTTGAAGTGATTACAGGCAGCAATTTCACTGAATTTACTCTTCATTTAGTTTCACTCGCTTTTAATCTATGCCCATAAACCATCCAGTACAGTCGCTCATCGATCAGCATAGAAACAAGAACGTATAAGCAAGGATCTCTTTCCATCCTATAACAACTTATGATCATATAAACCTATAGACGACTGTGTAACCTGTAGAATTAATTGAACAGTCTGCAGAAATTAAATATGTCACAAGTTTCGTTGGCTTTTTCATAAAACTCCCTTAAAACACACCAATATTTTGAATGTGAATTTCACCATATGATCGGCATAAGCGATGCCCATCATGTTTATAAATAAGTCATAATATGCCAGATAGTTTATGCGTACGGTTCGATTTGGATGCTCGGGGCCTCACACTGAGAGTAAATTCTCGCCGACATTTAAATCGGGTTGAAAAGATGTGAGTTTAATGCTGTGACAGATTGACGAGTAGTATACTGAACCAAATAACTATTACCTCTGTGACTATCAACCAAATAAGTACAATATGCAAGTTATCTTGTCGCTAAAACATCACGCGCCACTCATTTTGGAAAAGATTCTTTCTCAAAGTCTCAGTATCTGCTGAGAAAAACATGTTGGTTTCCATGATAAATCGCTTCTGAGGCATTCAGCAGATTTCTCTAATTTGTCGTCGAATTAGCACTCGACAGTTCGGCGCATGGATTTTTAAATTACACGTTGTCCATCTTTTCTATCAACAGAGGTCATCTACCATATTGGGCTTTGTGGGTTGGGAAAACCAAAAGCTAATTTTGATTGATCTTCTTTTACTCTAAATTAGTTCATTCTCACAAATAAATAAAACGTCTCCTGGCACATAAGGTGTAGTGTAACATATCTGTGAACTACAATAAATCTGCATACAAAAATAACCAGCTAAATCAAGGACTGGACTCGCCAAAGATTGAAAATGTTCGTGAGACGTCCAATGACGCTGGAAAGTATTCGGATTGTTTCAAGCGTAGCTGAGGATGCAAAGTGAAAGAGCCGAAAGTTAATCCAACAAATAGGATGCTTTAAACTGGATGACAGCCACTGGCTTCGCAGGAAGAACCAGAAAGCACGTGTAGCAGAGTTTATTCGTAAACGTGTTAAGTTGTTGTTTTTACTCAAGTCATGCAAAAATGTACAATGTGGTTTGATGCAGCAGTTACGCAATTTTAGCAAAATAAAGTACAAAATAATGAAAACTACAAGAGCGGCTTGATGTATTTCTGTTTTGTCCACTCTGAGCTTTCGAATTGTTTGCATTGTTTATCGGGCTAATTTCTAGAGTCGGACTTTTTACTGAAGGCGGTATTTAAAATTGGACAGTCTTTTCTATAGTAGATAGTTTGGAAATTGCTTACGGCTTGTTTCAGTAGTAGTGCACATCTCAGTTATTCCCAGTCCTGTTCAGTTAGCCTCATGAAATAGAGGTAATACAGGCTTTGAAAATGGTTTTAAAAACACCATCATTATTAACTGACTGACAGCCTTGAATACTTTTGCACATTGCAATGGTATTTTGCTACACCTTAACATCGGTATGACATCTGAATATCTTATTAATTTCCGCATTTGCATTGATTGACAGTGTGTAACTTACAAGTCAGCCGTTTTCATATCGAATACTCGTTACGTCTGTGTACCATTTCTATATAACGTAGTCACAACGGAAGAGAGCGTTCTTCTGAAGTAAGGGTTCCAACAATAGTCTTATGAAAGGAAAAAATCGAACAAACATGGGCTGATGGCCCAGTAGGCCATGTACACAACTTGCAAAAACGATAACTAGAATGGTACCAACAACTCGGCAACACACTGTTTTACGCAATTTAAATTTAATCAGTCCGCGCTTGCTGGTTTCGGCTGCGCCCCGATCATGACATTTTAAAATTCACGTGACAATTATATAACATTTCTCTGGAAGTTTGAAAAAAATATAGTCAGAAGGGTTTTTGGGATCTCATTTGTTGTTTTGACTAATAAGAAGCTGGTCTATTTACATTTTACTTGTAGGCTTACAGGTCGAGATTCAAACAAATAAATATAATAAAATCGTTAATGATGGAAATTATCCGTAGCTGGTGAAATCTGCTGCCATACAACGATAAAATGAGACATCCTTGAATATCTGACGATATGTTAGTGGTATCGCCCAAAGATATGGAAATCACAGATTTCCGTGACAAAAATGAACATGTAGCTTGAAGTGTTTGCTTCAACCGACCGCTAATTACTTTGGCTTTCATTTAGCGTTGAGATAGGATTTAACGATGGTAGGTGTATTGACAGTATACATGGGTTTTCCATGATAGTCGCTCTTCACGTTTGATTGATGCTTAACCGTCCTACATCGATAAATAATGATGTATTATATACGAATTTGATGAGGCATGGGTTGATACATATTCTGCCGGCATATTTCAGAGAAAGTTGACTTTATGCTACATCCCGTTTAAAGTTATGTGTAATTTACAGGACTTCAAATACCTACTTTATGATTGAGAATTTTCGAGCATCAGCGAAATTATGAACTCTTTAGATAAATACAGGAAAGATTACGGTGTTTTGTACCTGCTTGGTTCAATCATAAAATCAAACAATGGACGCTCGAAGTATGGTAACGTGAGTGCGATTACTTCTGGGGTTACGTGGTAGATGGCGTACCGATGTATAAAACACAAGTGATGTAAGAGTGAAGACCGTGGATTATGACGTGTTTAGTGAGGTAATGTCACATACTTTCCACTGCACAGTTCTCGTGATATATGCTGCCAATCACGCTTCAAAATCGTCAAGCCAAAACCAAGTTGATGTTTTAGCTCTTTTACACTGAAGTACAACCATGACATAGTAACCTTCTAGTACGGTATACTCCCAACAGATTGTCGGCTTACTCCAAGTGAGGTAAACGACTCCAGGCATCTGCCTGGGTGCAACACTTCAACTGCTGAGTTAAAGCAGCTGCGGATGTTTATGGTAGGTAAACAACGATAATGGATATTTGCAACATTCGTCATCAGTTGAAACCTCTGATATTAAGTTAGTGGGTTTGTGTACAAAGATTTTGCAGAAAATCTGCCTTGAAGTCTTAACCGTGTCGGGAATAACGACATACTGCGTGTCATTGAAGACGACAATAATAGGTACACGCGCATATGTTTCGCACGGAAACAACAAATGCAACTGTTCAGACGTTTTTCTGATGTGGTAAACGTTGTTACTACGCATGGAACCAACCACCACCATTAGGTGCTCTAGTTATAAACGGAATGGATCACAAACGACCCGTGATGTATGCCTATTTCTGCAGTCAAAAATACGCTTTCCTGCGTTAATTGTTCAAAGCATTTCATCAGGTAATGTCAAAACGTTTGTGATGTACAAAATAACAGCACAAATGCAAGTAGCACGAATCGTTTTCCGGTGTGACATAATGTCATGCTGTTTCCACGTTCGAGATGCCGTAAAAAAACATGTAGGTTAGTTTACTTACCCTTATAACCACCATTTAGACAAATTCATTTAGAAGCCAATATTTGTTTCATCGCATGGCAACTTCTGACAACTTAGAAAAGTTAGTAAACACCTTTATTCATTTGTGACAAAGGTTTAACCGAGATGTTCAAATAATCAGATTAACGGACCCGAGATTTATGAATTACCTGATATGTAATGGGCTTAGTATAAAGCCTAAGTGGGCCATCCATGCACAGGCAAGTGTTGTTTATTTTGGAAGTCGAACAAACCACCTCTAATGGCCATCAGTATCAGCGTGTGTTTAATCTTTTACCTAATCCACTGTCAGAGTGCATCAATATGGTTCCGTGTAATATCGTTGAACGTTCTATATTTCATTGCGTTGCAGCTTCTTGTGTTCTCTTTGTTCCACTACCAATGCAAAATTAACCGGTATTAGGAAAAGTTTCGCGGAACATTTTTAATTTCGCACGTAATTCACGTTTACCTGCCACAAACAGTTTTTCGTACTCATCGGTCACATTGCAAAAACTACACCGTTATTGAACTAGTAGTTATAAAATGTTGAGTACTTAGTTTGAAACCGGATTTGCCAAAAAATATAGCAATATCACCTATCTGACGACAAATGGTTCAAACGAAGCGGTTACATCCCCTAAAAATTGTGAACAATATGAAGGATAAAATACACCTAAGGCATACGAGTGTGCATCTACATTTAGCATGATGTATGAAACTTGTTGATAGCAAGAAAGTTACTGCAGAAATGCGGTGTCTGAAATAAATTGAAAAAAGAATTATCCAACAAGGTCCTTACCCGCACAGGGCACACTTTTCTTTCGTGATCACCGTTTTCAAATCTTGATCAGCCTTTTCAAATTCGGATGTAAGCATCCAGCCTGCTCCTTAGGGTACATTCCATTCTATCGAACCTTACATATTATTTCTGAGGATTTCAGTTGGAGTTGTGTATGACATCCGTGATGCATTTAACCAAATCGTGATCTCACTGTTCATGACCAGCTCAAGGAGTCTACTCGCTGCTTATGATCCTGTGAAACTTCGTACCAAAAAAACATTCTAACTGGTTTCTTTTCCAACTGATGTAGATGCTGAGTTACCAGATTAATAAAGCTTACCCTACCCACCCGATTCATCAAGACTGCCTATTAAGGATTTCGCGCCAAAGTAACAGAGGTAGTTTTAGGTACATTCTGTCTCCAACTTTACCAAACAACAAGACACTTACTGACTCTTGCCTATTGTAGTGAGGTTTAGCTTTTTCCATTACTTATCAATTCATGTTTGCGCGCCAGTCTATCAGTTAACGGGGTGGTTTGCGGCTCATCATTTAAAAGCGCGTGAGCTTTTGTGTTACACTTAGATCCCGGCAGTTTCATGGTTGACATTTCAGTTTGACTTGCCTTATGCCCGTTTTATCACGTACCGTTTATGTTCATAACTGTTTGATACTCACGGGTGTTCCTGCGTTAATTGATTTTGTGCGTGCGATGTGTTCTTTATTTCTATAAAACATAATACTGTTTTATGCAGCTAGTGTAGTCTGTTAGGTTGTCCATTTGAACACAACTTCATCGACTGGTGCATGATTCTGTACGGTCTTCAAAATACTGGTTTGATAACCTAATATTTAACATCACAGTAGGAGTTTATTTAAAACTCTCGTCTGTTTATTAGAATAATCCCAACGTCCCGGTTGTAATAGAAAACAAAACGATCACCAACCAAGTTTAATTTGTATGATAACAGAGGAGTAGAGTCATTTCTAAAGATTTGCCAAGTTTGCTTAATCCTTCCTCATCCACCCCTTCGCAACATATTTTTACTACTCACCAAACTAGTGGAATGTCCAAGTAGCCCATTTTATCTCATCGTCAGATAACCATCTGCCAGTTGTCGATGTTAGTATATGAGAACTTCTAGGTCATGTGTAATCTCTATCCCACTACATTGTTCGCCAGTCAGTGTCTGTATTATGAAATAGAGTCTTACAATCTTTTCCCCAAGAAACCATATGCTGTGTTCATCGTGCTCCGACAAATGCTTTCCTCAGGATCTCGTATGAACATTTTTGGAGAAAAATTGTCTCCAAAAGGAGAAAGGCTGGGACCAAACTGTAGATTTCTCGAGCTTAGCAAGAGATATTGTCGTCCGTTGGAATGGGAACCTGTTCGGATACCCTGGACGAGGTTTAACACTGGACTGACGGAAGCTGTCAGCCATTCTGTCCTACAAAGTATAAACGAAACGATTCCCATCAGTCTAGATCCTAATGAGTCGTCGGGACTAGCTTTCATACCTTTGTAAGTTAAAGTCAATCTTCCTAAAAATGAGGTGGAATGTTTTGATAGTATGCTGAAGAATTATCCTTCTTTTGTCAGAAATTTTGAAGGTAAGGTAGCAGAAAGTTAACCGACAATGACTCAGAGTTTTCTAATTTGTCATGCAATTGTAGCAACACAACAAAAGAGACGATTCAACACTAAGTATTATTGAAAAAGAAAACTAGTTTCTGGGGAGCAGCAAAAAATTTACACCAACTGCTTGGCCACGGAAGTGGTAACCTGCAATCGACAAGTTGCAATGTTTGTACGGGCCTGAATGTGATTGCTCGCAATTTCCACTGCTTGTATAGATTAGCTAATCAGATAAAGAGCCAATGAAACTGATGCAGATTTCAGACCTTAACTGTTTAATCATCCTCTTCAGCGAATTTGAAAGGTCATCTCTCCATCTACAGAAAATTTGGTAAAAGCATCTGAACGCATAATTGTGTATCGAGGAGAACCTACGCTTAACTACCTACTGCAATTAGTGGAAAAAGGGAAGCGGTCGGCGATAATCAGTGAGGCCAGTTGATAGCACCCTCGGAAAGCAGAGCAGGTAACTCGACATAGTCCAGAACCCCAGGAATCAGGTATTCTAGGTGTAACGTCTGAATAGGTGGATATCACTAAGATACGAACTTAAAATAGCGGTTATATAAGGCCAACCACGACGAATCTAACTTTACCGATTCTGTCGGCCAGTTTTTGAAGAAAAATAAGGTAACGTTGAGGAAAGCGGGAGATGTTTATTTTGTCTGAAGGCAGACCACACAGCAAAGTCTTGCACAGTAAAAGCACGATATGTGGTATCCGGATGGGGTAGATTCTGTCACACATTCATTCATGTAGACGAACCGGAACCAATTCTGGAACGTAACATAAAATCGTTGTTTTCAGTGGCAACTTTCAATCTTAAAGCGCATCCTCAAGATTCGTTCCGATTACTTTGATGAATCAAGCAGCGCCGGTGACAACTTATGTTTTCTTGAATTACAGATCTAACCTTATGTTGATAAGTGAATCCATAGCAGACACTTGGTTTGTAAGGACGGCCATGCCAAATGAGTTTTGGCACACTACACAGAACTTGTGAAGCACCGAAAAATTGCTGTAGATAACTGGCAGAAAGTGTAGGCAAAAATAACGAAAGTGGGGATGGAACACTTTCAAGTCGATGATGGTCGAGCGTCCTCTCAATCAGTTTCTGAGGTTGGGGCTGTTGTAGACAGTATTACATTTTCCGAGTGATAACCTATCATCCCATAAACTTTTTGTGTCCTCGCACGCTCTCCTTCTTTGCAGTCTCACGTTACCGCGGCGTTTTTATATATTTATGGTGACTGCTTGGCACAAACTGCGAAAGTGTTTGAGCACCGTCGACTGCAGACCAGGAGTGGTGATACCACGGGTGCCAACTGGTGCAACAAGCATTTACTCCCACACCGTTGCCAATACAGGGATTGCGGGTTGAAACACTTCTATTGACATTGGCTACACTCTATGTCATTCCTGATTCCCCAGTGATAGGATGTCCTGCACTGTTATGGGAAGATGCGGACTAAGTGCGTCTGTGGCAGCATACCTACGAATATGTGCAACTTTGATGACTCCACTTTAGTGGGGGCTGAGTTGCAACTAGAGCGTTAGTTAATGCCCCCTCATGTGTGTGTATCACTGACTGCATGTCGTGTTTTTAGTAGTCTGAATGAAGAGTACACTAAATATCACGTACTTAGAAGACGATTGAGGGTTTGCGATGTTCTCCTTCCATGTTTTCCCTTGCCCACATGGATTACCTTGGCAATCAAGGGGGGCTTTGAGATTGAAAAACGGAACTCGGTAGGTCCGTAAATCCATCTTCAGGTGGGACAGTTACAGCCCTCATAACTGTTCTCTGGCATTCCGGTGCAGATATTCTGAACGATCAATTGGCAGCTGCCACTTCATCCTGTGCAAACCGAACGTGAATTTGAACTAAGCCTCAAAACAAGGAGTATCAGCGGTCTCAAAACCTGAGGTAATAGGTGGCAAATGGCCGTCCTCTATTACAACTTACCTTCAGTCACATGGGTTACACACAAAGTGGTACTGGTTTGCGCAGTTGTTTTGTGCGATTGGCTAGGAAAAGTCGCCCCAATGTTACAAACGGCTTGATGACTGTTCCAAGTCCTAATTCACTAATAAGACGGCTGGAGGTCTTGCTGGAATGTAAGGGAGAAAAGTGAATGAACTAGAGTAAACCTCGACACAAAATGACCAGTGAAGTCCGAGACTGGGCTCACCAAGAATTAACGGTGTTCATGAAACAGTCAATGATATCGGGGAAATATTCGGAGTATCTCAAGCGTAGTTGACAGTGTGAGGTGCTGAATCTGCAATTCTGTCCAACAATGGAACGATTTAACTCGCTGTCATTCACCGACCGTTGAAGGAGGAACTAACACGAGTTTTATTCAAACGTGTTGTGTGTGTTTTTGCCGGGTCAAATAAAAAGATACGACGCGGTCTGATGCAGCAGTTATGCGAGATTAGCAGAATAAGGTATATAACGGTGAGAACGCCAACATATTCCTCCCTCAGAGCTTCCAAACCCGGCGATGGTGCTCGGACAGGAAGAAAAGTAAACAGTATTGAAACAATTTAACGAAAACGAGCGGGCAATTTGATGTGTTTACCTGTGCGTGTGGTTGAATGTGGCGAGGAAGAGTTGGTGTCTGTGAGTAGTAGTTGGATGCCAGGCAGTGTTCTAACTGGGATTTCAAGGAATACGTGAGAAGTAACGAGGGAAAGATTTGTTGTAAACTGACGTAATGAGTTGCTTAGTGATTGTGTGAAATCGTTATCCATCTGGGTCACTTTCAGATGGTGAATATTGACGGTATCACACTTTCCAGTCAGATTAATGGTGAGGTACATATCCTGGCGATATATCGTCGTGAATGGTTCAGAGTAAGGAGGTCGTCGTGATTGTTTCACTAAATCACACCGACTAAACTCGTGTGCGAATACGTGAAATTCACGGGGAATACAACTTGGCCATGCACGTTTATGCGTAGTGGTTGAGCCAGAATTATACATGCGCTTTCCAGGGCCCTTAATGTACTTTATTGGGTCAACTGGGTCAAGTGATCCCTGAAAAATTTCACCGGGTAATCGCAGATTTGAACCATACAATAGTTCCACTTGAATGATTTCAAGGTCTTTCTTTAGAGTTGGTCTGATACTTTGCAAGGTAAGCGGAAGGCATTCCATCCACCTATGTTTTGGAGATTGGGCAATTAATTATATTACTGATGAGTAGTAGGGGGTTTTGATTTTCATATAGATTGAACACCAACCACAATTGATCGCAAGCGTCGCATTCTCATAGACTTTCCAGTCGGTCCCTTTCAAAATGAAGCACCAGACTCGAGTTTCGCTCTCATTAGAGCTCGTCAATGGTGCATATCCTCGCCACTGCCGATATTAGAACCACGGCCACGCTCTTCATGAAGCAACCGTGTTTACCACTTGGTCACTGACCTCACACTAGGCATGACCGAATTACCATATGTGAACTCTCAACCACTTTCGCTTGTGAGTAATGATCAGGTTGCCTGATCGCCTCGAGAGGAGGCACAGTTACTATCTGTAGGTGATGGTCAATCTATATGAATTAATTATATATCCATTTGTCCATGGAAATGCTCCATCAGACCACTTGAAGAGGATTGATACACGGTCGTTTTGATGTGTTCATAATTGAGCATACACGTCAAATCACGGAGATGGTGGTACACGAATTGCGCGTCTCTATCTGCAGTAACCACAAAAGGTACACCAAAATTATCTACCCAATGGAGGAGAAAAGTCCACGCAATAGTCTCATTTATGATATCCGGTATGGGAATAGCAATCGGCCAACGTGTGAACCAATCGACACAAATGAGCGGGAAAGGCTTTTGATCTGACTTTGGCAGTGGACCAACAATATCTGAATGGACGCGTAAGAAACGAGAACTTGTTGTGGAGAAATGACCAGATGAGGAGACAACATGACGATGGATCCTGTTACGCTGGTAATACAGAGAGGAATTGGCACAAATGCATATAACCTGGTTCATACCAGGCCAAACGTAAAGTTGGGAAGTGAAGTTGAAGGTGATATGTAACTGGTGTGTGTTGGTGAATGTAGAAAATCAAACACGGGTCCACGACAAGTCAGTGGAACAAAAGGTCTGGGATTAGGTGTAGATGCGTCGCATACAATACTGGAATCACAATGAGGAAAAGAGCCCTTCGTCAACCGAGGAGGTGAGAACGTTTCAGGATGAGATAGCTCTTCATCATTTATCTGTGGCTCTGCCAGTTTATCCAGGCTAACGTCGGACGAAGTTGAAACCGTCCCAGTGTGTGGTCTAAGGAGAACATCTGCGATGACATTAGCAGATTCTGTACTGTGGCGAGTGCCTGTTGTAAATTGTGCTATAGAATGAAGGTGACGGATTTCATGGGAGAGTGTTCATCCGGTAAGTATTAAACCGCTTAAATGAGTGGTTTATGGTCAGTCAGAACGGTGAAAACTCGACCTTAAAATAAATGGCGAATGTGTCGAATTGATAGGTGAATCGCGAGTATTTCCGTGCGAATGTGCCCTAATTCGCTGGGGCAGGGGAGAGCTTCTGAGAGGGAAAACGATTGGGGTTATACTTCTTTGTTGACAAGCTGTTGGAGAACTCCGCTAACCGCGTATGCCAAATCATCAGCATGTAGCGCTTAAGAATTGAAGGCAACGCTTTTCTTTGATCTTCATGGAAGATCGGCTAGTAGTTGTAAAATCTGTGAACAGTGTGGTACAAAGCGATGACAGTAGGTGTTCATAGCATTGGAACGCTAATTTTTTTGTCAAAATCGGGAACAGCGATATCTTGCAACGCTTTAACTTTTGTATCCAATTGTCGGCTACCCTTGAATTCGATAATGCGACCTGAAGATTCCGGTGAATCAGCACCGAAGACACACTTAGAAGGATTACTAATACTTCTGAAGTTGGCAGAAAGTGCGACCAATAAACAGAAAGATTGTTCGTTTTCGTGATGATCTCTACTAACAATCAACATATCGTCGAGGGAAACATAAACAAAATGAAAGCCATTCGTGACCTGGTTCATAAAACGCTGAAACGTCTGTGCAGTGTTACATAGACCAAACTCCAAAAAACCACAAGGGCCTGTTATTGTTGCTTTTGGAATATCATCAGTGGCCACAGGAATATGATGATAAACTCACACTAAGTCAATTTTGAAAGAAACGGTTCTGTTATCCGGTGTAAGAGAAAAGTTGTGGATACGGGGAAATGGATAACCACCAAGAATTTCGACACTGTTGAGCTACACGGGCGCCATTCATCTGAGATTTTGGAAACCATTTGTAGTGGTCCTGGCTGACACTTGTTTGACCGCTGGATAATGCCTAGTCGCAACATATGATCAAATCGAGTTTTAGTATCTTTCAGTTTTACGGGCGGTAATCAACGCGGCGGGGTGGTAGCAAGACGGCCTGTAGTGACGATGTGATGAACTACTTTGTGTTTAACTTTTAGGGGGTCACAAGCCACAGGAAGGATTTATGGGAAAATTTAGAGCAACGCGGAAAGTCAGGGTGAATTGTCGGATATGAATGAACGCGGACCAATAAAATCAATTTCGGTTTGTGTTATGTGCACCATCAACAACGTTGTACGATCCAGAAGGTTTCATTGCTGCACATCAACATTGAGTGCAAAGTCTGACAAGAAATCAACCCCGATAACTGCATTTTGAACATCTATAATGGTGAATATCCGACGAAGTTGTCATCGCAAGCCCGAATCAAGTGTAAGTGAGCGCGTTGCATAAGTTGCGACTCGACTTTTACTAGCGGCTTGCAGTGCAGATGAATTAACTAAGTAAATCTTTTCCGCTCATCATGGAATGACACACACTTCGGCTCCGGTATCAAGGAGAGATCTGATAACAGTAGACTGATCTGATACCAAGAATAAGCGACATGTTGGGATTAAGCAAACGACAGCTGTCGCCTCTGCCAACTGCCCGGTGCATTCCTCAAAGAGGTGGATTTGTAAGAGCATGGTTAATCGCACGTCCTCGCGCGATGACCGAAGTTCTGGTGGTATCAACAAAATGGTGTGCTCCTGTTTTGTACATGTGTTGGATCGAGCGAACCAAAAACAACCGGTTGAGAATAATACAGCGAGTAGACAAAGAGGATATTGTTGACCTGAGAGGTCAACACGAGAGTAAACGGATACAAATACCAAACGATAACAGAGCGGAGCGACAAGCATGCACGCAGCAGAGTCGTACGTTTGAATGCGCGGGGTAGTTGTCGATATCTCTACTCTTTCCAACAAATGTTCAGGTACATACAAAAGTTGGGAACAAAAAGAGTACAAATGGCACTCGTAACTCTAACATAGTTGACAATAACGAATAGGGTCGGTACACATGAGAACATTGAAGATTGTATAAACGAATGCTGGATGATGGCCGACCCATATAGAAAATATGGTTCATCATTTGTTGCATTTGTGTTGTGATTGCAAACAAGTGCTCAGTAAACGCGTCATTCGGTTGCCAATGTGGTGTGGGTCAGGTGATAAGCGTTAGATGAGAAGCTGGATTAGCTCCAACACTCTATCGGCACCGTCAGCTAGTTCCATAATGGGGACGGCGGAACTGAACGATATCAGTAGATTGCGAATAGACGGAAGCAGATGTTTCAACCAGAGCTGTCAGAAAATGGAATCGTCCATTTCCTGGAGCCCTAGTAACTGTGTGCGGTTTACGATACCCTTGCTCCACGTTGGAAAGCAGTTGGTCTAGTTTTTCTGCTCCGATAGTCCGATTCTATTCACTAAGTCTTCTTTTAAAGTGTCATATGGGCTTCCGGAAGATCTCTTATTAACTAGATTGCAAACTTCTTCCGCAATTTCAGTGGGGATAGACTGGACAACGTACGAGTACGTCATAGGCTGAGATTTGTACCTATGAGTTTTGAATTTAGCTTCGGTTTATCCAAACCACAATATGGGGTTAGAAATACGAAAACTGGGAAGTCGCACACTGCTAAAGGCTTCAATGAAATTATTGTCAACATTAAGACATTTCGGAAAAATAATAGAACATATAAAATAAGGTGAATAGAAACAGTCACGTCGGGGTCGCCAATTTTTAATGGAAAATTGAATGAACTACAGTAAACCTCGACAGAAAATGGCTAGTGAGGTCGGAGACTAGGCTCATCAAGAATTAACGGTCTTCAAGAAACGTCAGATGGTACTGAGGAAGTATTCGAAGTATCTCAAGCGTAGTTGATTGTGTGAGGTGCTGAAACTGAAATGTTGTCCAACAGTGGAACGAATAAGATGGCTGTCAATCGCTGACCGTTGAAGGATGAATCAGAACGTATGTCTAGTTTATTAATGTCTGTTATACCATTTCCGCTTTTTTTATTGTCGAAAGGTGGCATTATGGTTTCATGGTTCTCATAAGAAAAACTGCATTTTTACGTTTATTCCTACATCAGCTACTGTAACCATTTTCCTTACCCATATCCAGACTTAGACATCTTTCCCCTATACTCTTAATGAGTAGCTTATAATTCTCAGCATTTCTCGTCGCGCGAAAAATCGTTTCGCTCCGACCCTATCAATAACCATTTGCTTGTGCGAGTTCGATTGCGTTTTATCGTCCCCTGTTGCTGAGCGACGCTTATTTTCCGAATTTTTTCTACATGTTGCGACTATGGTAAATGATATTTTTGATAGTCGCCTTCACATGTACATTTTTGTTGATCTTGGTTTTCACCTGCTTTTGTCTTGGTCAAGCTAGCCCTTTTGCAATATCCATCCCGGGGCTACAAAGACAACTCGCTGCATGCCTCACTAGCTTGACGTACTTTATCTGTACACTCTACTTTCCAGGGTCGATACCAATACACGAGGGTCAGCGCGCTGAGTCCTTGCTTTTCATTGTCGACTGGTTTTTGTTAGTGATTACAGAATGGGTATTAATCTGTTGGATTAGATCCAACATACGGGCACATTCTTTGTTTAATTTCTGCGAATTTTTCACATTCGAGTGTGCATTTCGTGTGCACTGATTCAATTAGTATGGTATTAAATCCGGCCTTCAATGAACCGTTTCGAAGATGGACTCTTTTCTGTCGTTTTATAGTGAGAAAGGCATTTTTGGATCAGTAGACTACGTGTAACTCGATATGAACTCGAATCGCTAGTGAACGATTCAGTAACGTACGCATCGCAGGGTTTTGTTCAAACGCGTTTTGTATGTTTTTATCGATTCAAACAAAAATGTATGTTGCGGTCTGACACAGCATTCACGCTAGATCAGCAGAATGAAGTAATAGACACCAGGTGAAGAAAAACACCATACGACAGTGTACGTGGTGATCTTTGTGTGAACTATCCAAACTCATAGTTGCAATGGCCGTTTCCAGATGCATGATTAATGAGGCTTCTCCAACATACTTAGTCTAACCAAATATGTTTTGTGGTGCATCAGGAAGGTACCACAGAACAGTGAATTATCCTCCGTTTTTCCAAGAACTGTGTTCAATTGGGTTATTCAATGAGTAAGCCTAGGGTAAATTCGAGGATGCTACCTACGATGTCGAGGCTTTAGTTTGTTATGGCTGTTCTGTCGTCCAAGCTACTGCATTTTCTGACAGATTACCTGAAGAATCTGTTAACCATCAGTGTACTGTGATTATATTCTGTAACAGCGCGAAAACACTTACTTACTTCATCGCGTTTCGTAACAGTTGTGGCAAATTGTTTTGGGCTAATTCTTAACCGTGTCTCACCCTAACAGTGGATGCGTGTATCCTCAGATTTAAATCCGGCCAATGTGGTGTCTACTGAAGTATCGCAGCTTATGATCAAAAGGAAGAAACTGCCGCTGCAGGGTTCCACCCTTCACCTAGATCCTAAAGAATAGTGGCTAAAAAATCTAAGCCCTTCGAATTTTTTCACTGAGGACAGTGAGTTTGAACGCACTCTTGTTGATACCACGGAGCCTTAGTAAATTTCACACCGGGCCTTGGTTTTATATTCCTGGTAACGTGTGCAACATTCCGAGTAGGACTACTTCATCTAACTAAAACAAATATCTCCCGTTATAAAACGCCTCATTTGGTACAGCAGTGCAAACTTGCCCGCAAATTAAGGTCCTGCGTGTATTCGTCATAAACATTCATGTACTTAGACTTGACGTGTGGATCACCGCCCCCTCCATACCCGCTAATACACTTGCTGTGACTGTTCGTTCGTATTTTTTCTCTTATCTTGGACGGTGTGGAGACTGCCGTAATCGCTGTTCTGTAAGTCGTCATTCATCGTCATTGCCACCATATCCTTCATATTGGCAGTAGTGTGCGACCGGAGAATAGAAACAGCACAAGCTTGATGACAAGTTTCATCAATATCACGACTCCAAAATATGCACGAGCTTCTCGCCTGTGCCTACTCGCGACAGAAAACATTTTTGCGTTTGAAGATTATGGCCACCGTTGCACCGTCCGTGAGGAAATCTTACTGTAAAAGGGCTCACAGAAAGCGCTGCAGCTAAGTGACCGCACCTATCCCACCGATGACGGAGTCGGCGGACCGCTACCCATCCAGACATAGTGAGATGTATACTTTCGGTCTGTTCAAGGTACATATAAGGTAAAGAGAGTTCATGTGGTACGTGCTCATAACTGCCTCCCTAGTAGCACGACCGTTCCTTGAGTGATCTCTGAGCGTTCCCTGAGCGTTTTCCGGGTGATTCCTGAGAATTCTAAAGAGACACTTTGGGAAAACTCAGAAAACGGTTGGGAGAAAAATTACGCGCAGCCCTACAATACGATTTAATGAAATGCCACATACATTTCGAGTGTCTAATATACCCAACCACGATTAAATCTACCGTCTGCCTTCAATAAACGAGCAACGAAATTCATAAGTCTTGGAACGATTGAAGAAACCATTCTGATCAAACAATTTTTATAGTGAAAAATAAACAGATCGCGGGCAGTTACCAATTAGTCCAGTATTTCGTCAATATCTGCAAGATCTTGGTATTCATTTCATCCCTTGACACCTGTTGAAAAACAAGTTATTAGCACGCATTATAATTGGGGTATCCCGGCTAATAAGCAAGATACAATAGTAACTCATCCAGACAATCTCGTAAGTTACATCAGCATAATTCTTGTGTAGAACTTGTCAGCAGTGTTCATTGGCGCAACCAACTGGCAGATGAAAACACCACATACCAAGGTCCACAGGGAAATCCAAGATGGACGAGCTGCCTCGTTGGCGCGCTGTGAAATGCTGCGTGCTGATGCGTTCAAACAAGAAAATTTTGTGCGAAACACGCGCTATGATTGATCACCTGATTGTATGCGAATTTACTGAAGCCAGCGTCAGTACAAAGAATGCCGACAAACATCTATTAATGGTTTTTTATGAATTCCAACTGGAACACGCAAAGACACGCCCCAGTAACACACTGAGTCGGTCGACAGTCTCATGAGTGACTCATGAGTGTCTCACGTGAGTCACTCAACATTTTCATTGATGAAGCATTTTCGACTTCACTGTTTGAAACTATACGAACGAGAAAAATGCGGAGGATGTGGATCGCATGTTAAAAACTCGATTGCCGTTGGTCAATTTTTGTCTAGTCACAGTGAGCGCGGCTTCATATTAGTCAGCCATTTGCAATGTGGGATGTGGGTGTGTATTGTGTGGAGAGTTGCAGACGGTGGAGTTACGTTCTACTAACGGTCGTATGACAAAAGTATATGACTGGGTGATATTGCGATCACTTTCACCATTAACTGACATTCCATTTTCAGTTGGATTCTGATAACTTGTGTAGTGGCCGTAAATTGTTTAATTTCTCTTTGGATTTTGTTGGTCATCCAGTTAGCGTAGAATAATGAACGTTTGATTTAATTGATCAGCGTAATATTCTCGTTGACTTTACTGAAGTGGCATATTGTCATGTTTTCCTGAGCTCAGGGAACGACTGAGTGTTCCAGTGTGCAAGTAGGGCTGCTTGTATGCTTGCACCGTTCACATAAGAGTAACAATTTATGTGTGCACCGACTTCTTTCTCGTAGATGAGTTTTCAGGAGAAAAATGCTTCCCGTAGGTTATTTACAGCTATAATGTCTTCTAGCATGTTAAGACCGACTTACAGCTTAAGCGAAGATTACGATCCCCAAACCAGCGTACTTTTACAGATGAGCTATTAAAACAAAGCATCCATTGAAACGTCTGGTTTCTGGCATTGGTCTTTGAGGTGCGGATTTTAAAAGATTTATTCGAACTGTAAGGCGAGTACTGCCATTGTTACCACAACCGTTAATGAACGCATAATCGCCTGTCGCCTATATAGCAAGATTAGAGAGAATTGTCAACGGCAGGCACTTATACCTGTGTTTGCCTTCCCAGAAAATCATCATTCATTCAAGTGATTTAATAATGATAATAATAATAATAGTAATGATAATAATAATACTGGCATATGTATCAACGCATCTGTGGGAAAGACGCTCAGAGTAGCATGATAAGTTTATACATTATAACGCGATACGCACAAATGCATATCGTGCGCGTAATAGCTAATTGTACAATACACCAATTATGAAAGTAGAGTAATAAAACAGAAGTAATCCGGGTGAAAAATTTCAGGATAGGAAGAAGCATTTGGGACACTTGCTTCTAAAAAGATGGTTCTCAGAATTTTCAGTGATCGATAAAAATAAATTCTTAGTAGTTACATCAATTCTGGCTTCCGTAACGCATCGTGCTGCCGTGTTGTTGGTGCCATCTTTGTCGTCGATTGTGCAAGTCATGCGCTTATCTTACTGGGCCTTTGGCTCATTCTTGTTTCTAATGTCTCCTTTCACAGGACTATAGTTGGAACCCTCACTCCAGAAGAACGCTGTCCCCCGAAGTCTCCACGTTGCTCAAAGTTGGTTAACGAGTGTAACGGGTACACGAAGCCAAAACATCTGGCTTGCCTGTTACACTTTACAAGGTTAACACTGGCCTAATGGTCAAGGTCATGTAAGAGCATGTAAGAGAATGGAGAAAATGAACAGTCGAAGAAGTTCGTCATTAATTCATGCAGACAGTTCCGAACTAATATATAGGAAATTTTGTTAAGATGAGGGGGAAAAGAAGGGTGAACATTTTTTCGGAGAAATGGACGATCTTTTAGGCTGGACGTCGTTATTTCCTCGAAGTCGACGAAATTAAACAGACCTCGCGAATTATACAACCAAAACGGGATTTTTGTTGTCCGAACGTTATGGAATGTTGTCTCGCGTTAGATTTAATCGTGGAATCCAAAATGTAAAGCAAAATTAGGAAGGATGCAAAATGATCATGTTGTGGTGTCCACAATTCATAGTTATATTTCATAATTCATTTTTGTACATTTTGTATATATCGTTTTGTTATCTTTATCTGTACACTTGTTTGAAACCATCACCATCAATTTTGAGTTGAATCGTCAATACGAATAGAAGGGAGTTACCGCGCGTCACCTCTGTCTTCTTCATTCGTGCGAATTTTGGGCCGGTAAAGTGATTGGACGGTGAAATATTTTAGCTCCGCCTATTAGCTAATCTATCGACGCTTGTGGAATTATCTATCGGCCGTCTAACGAATTTCATCTCTGGCGCTGTCTTTCTTCCTTGTGGTGGTGTGTTCAATCTAACAGACTTTGACTTATCAGTGAGTCATTCCTATTTTACCGATACATCATCCGTTTAATTTGTACGTTTACTGTTGAGCCTATCCATCATCGTTACGACTTTTCTTTGATACTACCATATTTTGGCCATTTTTATCATTTGATTGATTAGTCCCCCACAGTGTGAAGTATGAGGAATAACGGAATATGTGATTCTCTGGCCAACTCGTATATATAAAATTTAGAATTTTGTGTTAGTTAATAACATATGTACCTCTAGCAAACAGTCGATATCGTAACCTTTGGAAAGAGATCGATTAACAGCTTTTGCTAGTATATGACTACAGCCAAATTCCGATGTCGATTTGGTATACACCCAGCAAACACATGGCCAACTCCGAGGTGTTGGCCAACATCTG
>JTDE01003117.1:12651-25544 GCA_014338405.1 Paragonimus skrjabini miyazakii | reverse complement strand
CCGACTCCGGGCCAGAGTCGGCGTGTTTACTGGGCACGGCCGGTGTGTAGAATGAAGAGAATGATTTACAGCACGGAAAGATTGCCAGGTGTTCTGTTAGGATAGGAGGAGTCACGAATGTTAACGCGAGATTCGAATGTAACCATATGAGACGAACAGGCTAAGTATACATATTTTTTCAAAAAGTTTCAGCGTGCACAGCTCTTGCATAGTGGTCAATAACCACACACATTTGGTTATCATTGAGTATGAATTAAGAGCGTACCAGGATGATTTGGTTATAACTAACGCGGGTGTATATTGACACCATGTGTTGACTATAGACATGTTTTGTTGTTCAGCTGCAAGTTTTAAACATAACTGTGTACAAGATCTCTCCTACTCCAGTAGTAAAATTTATACCTATGATCAGTTAGATGTGTACGTGACGTTGTATCATGCAACACGTTATCCTTTCATTTGTTATTGGGTCCGTTTTCAAAGATACCAGCTTCATGTAGGCAGTTCCTTAATGTCAGGAACGTTTCTAAGCTTCGTTTGAATTGATGCATATTCATACTGGTTCTAATTGCATGTGGGAGTTTGTTCCAAATGTAGGAATATTTCACTAGAAAAAAATTTGAACGCATTTTTTACGGGATATAAGAGCTGTCAGAGTAAACTCGTTGTTCCTGATGTTGTATTTTGATCTACAGTGTAGGCGATTCGCAAAGTTGGCAGTGAATTTATCGCCATAAACTAGATTATACATGAGTGCAAGGTTCAGACTGAGACGACATAGCCTAAGAGGATCGAGTGCAAGCGTCTGGCAGCGTTCTCTTTAGTTCAGTGAAGACGGATAACCGAATAAATTCTTCGAGAATGCACGTTGGAGACCTTCCAGAGCTAGCTTATCTGATTTGCGCAGGCGACTATATATGAACGTGCAGTACTCAAATTGGGGTAGTACGCACAGCTTATAAAGGTGCAGTCGAGCTGCAGGAAGGAAGAATGAATGCTTGATAGACCCAATCGTTCGTCTAGTTTTAGCTTCTAGGAAAGATATATGTTCTGTGAGATTGAATTAGCTTGAGTAACGTATACCCAGGTCACGGACTGAGTTGGCAGTTAAAATACCATGACCATCCAGCTTTATAAAGTTCTCTGGTATATGACAACCGTGTGCAATGATGGCGGATTTATTGGCTGGAAATTTCCTCAACCAAGTTTGACACCAAGACTCCAGTGATATGAAGTTCTCTCGTATATTTCCTAAACGAGAATTGAGATCGCCAGGGGGAAAAATGTAGACAAGTTTGATGTCATCAGCGAATAGGAACAATTTGCCATGCTTAATAAATTCACATATATCGTTTATATACATATTTATGTATATATATACATATACATACACACACATATTTACATATATACATAAGAAGGAGTAACGGTCCCAGGACGCTTCCTTGAATCATTCCACTGGTGATTGGTCTGGGCGCTAAGCTGTTATCTCCTATTTTACTGTTCGTATGCGTCTTTAAGGTATGAAACAAACCAGCTGAGCAATGGATCACGTACACCGAATGATGACCTTATGATCAGAAGACGCTTATGAGGAACACGATCAAAAGCTTTTTGCAGATCTAAAAGTATAATAATAATTACGTTCCCTTAGTCAGCAGACTTTATAACATGGTTAAAAAATTCCAGCTGGCACGTCATGCACGAACGTTTGCCGAGGAATCAATGCTGGAATTGGTTTATATGAATTTGTGATAATAAGAACTCAACTATGCGACAGTTTTATTTTCAACACTCCAGAACAAATTGAAGTATGGTTAATGGAACGATAATTGTTGATGTCTTGTTGCGAGTCACCTTTATAACGAGGTTTAAATATGGAATTTTTCTATCGAGGAGAGAAGCAGCCTAGTGTTGGAGAAAGTGTACAAGCATTGAGCAAAAGTAGAGGAGTGTCTTCTTCACTGTGTTTGAGAGCAATAGGGTGAATACCCTCTGAACCAGTAGATTTGATAATAGCTAACGGAGAGCGTATTTTTACTGCATCAACAGGAACATAGCTTAGAGACGTATTTGCATTTACAAGGGGAGGTGGAGGCAGTGGATTTGCTTCAATGTAGAAGGAAGCAACAAAACATGAATTGAAGACCTCACAGATTGCAACAGGATCGTCTACGGTAGTATTTTATGTTGTGTTACCACTGACATAATAGGGTCTATTGTAAAGTCGTGACAACTGAAACGTTTCTGCCTAGTTAACTGCTCTGGTACCACACTAATAGACGAGTCTGCAGCTGAGCGGTTGTGGCTGCAATCAATCGAACAAACGTTCAACATTCGTACATTTAATAAGATGGATAATATTAAGTGTTGGAAGTTATGTAGTTGAGTTTCGGATGGTGGAATTAGAGTCAGGGTCAACGAGGCCTTTATTGTCGAAGGCTTTCCGGTTGAGCAAGCGGAAACCAGAACCAAGAAGGATGATCAGCGTTGGTCTCACTTGGCTGATCTACCTAATGTCTCGTTGTAGCAAGGTGAAGTCGTCTCATCAATATGCTGCGACGTACCGGAAGCAGCTTGGGTAATAGGGCAGCAAGTAGGAATAGGTGCCAGTCATACGATGTGAAGACCATTTCCGGTTGAACTTGAAGGGATTTTATGTCACTTTCGACAAAGAACAATGCTGAAATTCATTACTTACAGTGTGCTTAGATAAAACGGCTGGTTCAGCGCGTGTTCAACATAATGTTTGTCGAGTGCAGATTGTTTTATGAGGTAGCTAACTTCTATGATGTTCGCTAGGCGACGCGTATTGTACAGTCTTCTGCTGCGCCCAAGGATATTCGGTACAACGTAAATTTGCAGTGGCACGCTGGCAGTGTAAATCTTTCTAATAGCCGATGGATAGCCCAGAAACGCTTATTAAAAATAATAGTAAACATTTCTCAACTCGCTTGTATGAAATACATCCCAATGAGCGTGATCAATGCGGATAGTTACAGGCGATACACAAAATAATAATTTCCACACGACGCCGGATTGGCGTGAAAATAACGAAAATCATTACTAGACATTTGACCAGAGGTTATATATGCAGATTTGTTACCAGTGAGAATAGGAAAATTCGCTGGTGGTACTCACCTTACCATCCATCGCCGCATCCAATTAAACCTGGGAGGATTGGAATTTTATTCGGCTCTTTAGCGAAATACAAAAACCTATTCTGAATAAAATCTTTTTGAAAGGAACGGCTCTGGGGAAAAACCTATTTCGTGTATAGTTACGGTTTCGCAAGTGTTTGATAGCCCAGTAATCAGACACAGAGGGAATGCTTTTACAGGTAGAGGATCATGGAAGAGAAAGGTTTACACTGAGTTTACTTCGGTTGAATGATGATTCAATGTGTGGTCCACCGGACACTATGGGATTGTGGTCCATCTTTTTGAGGTTACGTTCTCGACCTTCTGCGCGTTTTTACCGGAGTCGGTTTCTCAGCAGGCTGAGTTTTGGACGCCCACTGTACCGCGGACGCGACCTTTCTAGATCTAGCCTATCGGAAAGCTTTGCGAATGGACTGGACGTAGCTCAAAAGACTGCCAGATGTTCGGTACTAAAACCGGTTGTGATTCCACCCTTTACAACTGTCGCACTAAATACCTTCAGTGACTGGCTTAAGACACCTAAATTCCCCGCAGTATAGGCTCGGGTCACCTATTGCGGATAGCTCATTAAGTCAAAGCTGGTTTAAGGCTGAGATTTGATACAACCGTGAGATGCTATTCAGAAGTGACGGCTATACTGCTACGTTAAAATGAGATACGCATAAATACTAAGCAGCAGGTGATGATATACCATTACATTATTGAACGGTGCTTACTATAGTGAAAGGGTATACGCCAGCTACAATGCCGAAAATTGCAGTGGGAGACTTGAGTTTGATGTGTACGATGCCGGAACATCCTCATCATCCCATAACGATCATACTTGGACCAATAGAAACGAACCACCCCGGAGATAGAGTGTAGGGAGTTCAGCATTAAATGATCGGTTTAAATCGCGGTGAGCACTTTGCCGTTGCCCGGATAGACCCAATTGTTCTATCGTAACATCATCGTGGGTGGTCGGATTCGAATTTACACCAGTCACACTTGTGCAAGACATCAAGCCCGGATTAGGGAGAACTTGATAATCAGGGAGATATTGTTAGACGAGAGATACTCTCAGCCGCTTACAGACGATACTTGCCTGCTGTTGTTTACTTTAAGTTGCAGTTCGACTGTTGTACGCTTGAGAGCTAATTGTTCGATTTCTGCGAAGTAAATTATCTAGCGAATTTCTCATTCGCATTCTTTTTATTGCTGGCCCTCTGAAACTTTAGAAAACCTCCGATTTATCCGTTCTTTTAAAACCGTTCACCATGGATTCAGATGTACATAGGTTTTCCCAGCCCCTTCCTTCATATAAAACTCCTGAGAATTCTATAAATCCTTGTGAGTTCTGGTTTTCTAACATTTAGCAACCTTCCGTTCAATTAGTTGTCAGTCATATTGTCAAGAACCTTTTCCATATTCAGTCTTTCTACGCAACCGGAACAATCCCAGACTGGCAGAAGTGTCTTCACTGGCTCACTTAGTTAATCCATCAACCTCCGCATAACAGAAATTTTCGTTTCGGCCTTTTGTGTTGTCCAAACCTTTGGTTGTCTGTTCTATGAAAAGTCCATCGTTTGGAAATTTATGCGGACCGCTCTGGACAGCCGCAGTAACCGTTATCTTTGACTGATATCTACGTAAAGTACGGTCGAACACTGTTCTGATTACATGCGGTGAAATAGGCACTATGTATATGGCAATCTTTTATGTGAATGTGAGTATTGATTTTTCAGCGCCTCTGGCACACTATTAATAATTAACTTCGCATAATTGGGTAAGCTTTGAAAGCAAAGGAGAATGTCCGTTGAATCACATCCGCTGTGGGGACCAAAACCAACAAGAAAGTTTAAGTAGCTAGTCTTTGGGTGATGCTCTTGTACACTCCCACGGTGAAGGTTTCATGGTTTTGCCCTAAGTAGGACACCTGGAGACTCACTCTCATAAAACGAACGGAATTAAAACCGTTCACAAACACGCGAGGAATCGCGCGCCGTACTACCGACTAGCACTGCGCTAAGGCGAATGGCAACGCAAAAGCAGCCATTGTGATAGTAATGTTGTGGTGAAAAAATTAACCACAATAAATCTCGATATACAATAACGGATAGTCCAGAAGTGGACTCCTCGGGGATTAAAAACATGCATAAAGTGACCAATTTCAAGAGGGAGTATTAGAAGTGTTCCGGAAGAACTCGAAGCATGAAAGCAGTGGAGTTGAAATATAATTCAACGATGGAATATACCAAATGGCTCTCAGTCATCAGCCTTGTAGTGACAGCCAACACGTAGGCCATATAGGATCAACCTAAAATGTGTTGCGTTCACTTTTTATGAAGTCAAACAAATATGTACAGTGCAGCCTTATGTAGCAGTAACACCAGTTTAGCAAAATGAGGTACAAAACAATGAAAACACCCCAACCAGACAAATTTGGCTTTCGTGGTCACCCGGGAACAAATATTTCCCGTTGTTGTGAAAAGATGCTCCACAGTCTAGCTAGGGGAACGTTGACGAAACAAAGGCTTTTACGCCATCCCAATAATAATAGGCTGGACGGCACTAGAATCTTTAGTGGAAAAGGTGCACAGATAACTAAGGCTATAAGCTGAAGGATGGAAGGATGATCATTATGTGGAAGCCTGCAAACCTGCGGTTGCAATGAAGGATAATGAGATAGACAGCGTTATATATTTTACTAGCTCTCCACCCTTTATCCTCATTAAACAAAGACTTTTGTATCGCCTTTCAGCACTGATTAGACTGATTGAATTGACCCAATAACGGTGCAAAACTGTAAACGTTGATCTGTATTTCCTGCTGAATACACTAACCTATGAAGACAGCACACGGAAGTTTCATCCAGCGTCCGGAGTTGCTGAACTACGTCTATATTTACAGCCTCCAACTTGCTTCCACAACTTATAAGCAAGTGATTGGAACCACTGTTCTTCGAACGTTGGCAATCGCAATGCTTCTAGAAATACAGAACCGAAGAAATTGACTCTGCTTAACCCCATGTCTAGTTTAGACGCATTGTTAACAACTCCCTGAATTGAGCGAATCAGGTATTTATCTGTCAAATACAGTTGTATACTTCACTGTCAACAGTATGATAAATACAACAGTAAGTGCGTTTGTTGACAACCACCGCAGTAATCAAAACACTTCGGTGGTCTTTCACGTGATCTGCGGACACTGTCGGTATGCATAGAACATGGATTACTGTCGGTCTCTCTGGTCATCTCAGCACGTCTTCTTTGTCATCATTTTTGGGAGATATATGGAGTACACTTGCATCCAGTTGTGTTTATCCGTAACTTTTATTCACAGTTTACTCACCCGGTGTGTTGTACGGGGACGAAAAGTAGAAGCAGAGGTCGGGAACTGCGCCTGCCGATGGTTGAATGTGAACGAACGAAAAATTTCAGGAGTGGCATAATGTTCTACTACAATAACTTAAATCGTGGAATCGTGAAGTAGTCCCGCCAACCCTACAGTACTATAAGGAATTAGGAGTGTTCTACGTAAGCAAAAACAGGAAAGGAAAAAGTCTGAACTGAGCGAAGTTGAAAATCAATCAACAAATGACTTCTGATTCCTTAATTAGCTCGGTTTGTTCATGAAATAACCAGCTAAAGGGATATTCAAGGGCAGCATCAGTATTATAATAGTTGGGTAGGTTGTTCAGCCGCGATAGACACTGGAACAAAGGATTGAAAAGCGAAGTAAAACCAAACAACAGAAAGTGTTAAACATCTGAATCAACCGGTATACGCTTTTTCATATCGCCTTTTGCATGAAAAGTAACCCCAAATTAACGTTCCAACTCAAACGGGGGAAAAAGTTTTCTACCATCTACTAGATATAATGCGGCAGCCAGAGTGACTGCCGCCAGCAGAACATCAAATGCAATCTCCCTACGCACCGTACTCTTCACTCTCGATGCGATTGTTAATTCTGGATGTCTGATGCTTGTTGCAACAACGCCTAATCTACTCGCAAGGTCTGACTACAGGCTGAATCTAGAATAGTCGCATCTGGTAGCAACGGGCAACTCTAAATTCTGAGCCTGAAGAGCGAACAAATGGGATCCGTAAGGGAAGACGTCCAAGTTGATCAGCTTCTCACTAATGAGATGTTAATGCACAAGAATATTGTTATAAATTAAATGGAGGAAAGAAACCTTGATATCAAGTCCACCAACTATACGCGTTCCAAGCCCAATAGTCACGCAATGGCAGAGCGATCAAGCGCAAATAAAACCAGGGCACTAATAAACAAAGGTCCAGCAATGAGAAGTAAGAGAGAAAAACTGAGCAAAAACAAGCCTCTGCAAGTAAACGATGTAAAGATGGGGTGATACGGCAAGGTTAAGATTCGTGAGAAAAATGATTTTTCTTGCATGTAACTTGAATGGTCGTGTCAGTCTTTACCGAAAGGGCCTGCAATCACTACCAAAAATATTTCGAACGTAAGGAGAAGAAGGATCAACGAGAAGGATGTAAGTGAAGACAGTGGACGCGGTTACCAGCTTTCCGTAAAACACATAGCAACCGTTAAACACTCAACGCAATCAGCTACTTCAACAGCGATCTACATCTACCGCAAACCCACTAGCATGAAACGTAAACTTTGAGACGTATGTTGGCTGGAGGGTACTAAGCAGGTTCGTATTCAGTACGGCACGACGCGCAATAAATGCCAAGGTGCGGCCAGGCGTGACCGTGGTCATTTTCACAGTGACCTAGCAACTCTGTCGAAAGAAAGTCACAGAGCTGTTCACGCTCATCTGTTCAGCATATAAAGCATTGCCACTGCGAAAAATGTAACAGAATCCAGTGCTAAGTCAGCCGAAGCTATCACCAATCAATTGCAAGCGCACTATGACTTGTCACGGTTGCTACCAGTGCCCCCGCACGTCTCTTGGCATGCGCTTGAGAACTTCTGAAAATATCCAGCCGATTTCCTATGGAGGCCCATACATCCAAGATTTTGTAATAAATTGGAATAAGTAATCTCAATACTTCATTCAGAAATAGAAGACGGACACTATGGGAAGAAACTTTTCGCACACTCATCAGCTACGAAAGTGTATCTGGCAATGTAAAACAAACTGATTGAATCATTTGTATGTCCTACATATTCTAATGTTTTACGTTCGTGACTGAAGAGCATAAACAAAAGGCTAACATCTCGCGACGTGTCTTCTATCGCCATTGGTGAGCTGGATCAAGGGAACTCAGTGTTATAAATTTAAATCATACTGAATGAAAACAACCAACAGAGCCAAAGCACTATTACATGCAATCGAGGTCCATCAAAATTAACACAGCTCCAACACAACGGTTAATTGTTTTTGAATACATAGGTTGAGTTCGAAACACGTGGTTAGCAGGACTTTGGTCATCTCCAATAAATCCTAACCTTGAATCAACTATAAGAACCTACGATACGCCCGCTTTCAGTTAAATGACAAGCAATTGATGCTGCGGGCAGTCGGCCGCGGGAGAAAGATTTCAATCACTGCAAAGACACTTTTTCACTCATCTCTTTGGGACTGTGATCAGCTATTCACTAGATTAAAGTCCTTTCACTTCTTTCCGGATAGTGGTCACCGCACCTACGTTTAAACTGATAAGTGCAGTGAGAACTGTTGCCTTGAGCATCCTCATGGGAGGCAGTGGTATAGATTTCATGGTGGCCGGCGGTCATCAAAGAGCAAATTAGTACGCTCGTTTGATTGCCGCATTCCGTTTCCACCAGGTCAACTCGAAGGAAAATATCTCTTTACATTAGCTTGATTAATGTTGGATTTCTTATTGTAGTCTCTGTGTTAGATAGTTGAGAAGAACGTTTGCTGAAACACTCAGCAAAATTCAAAGGGTTGCTATTCTTCCATGGATTTTTCGGAAATTGTAGCCCCTCAAGCAGAAATCCGGGCTGATAAATGCGTCTAATCTGGCAACATAGTGTAATGGCAAGCAACCTCTTGTGTTAAATTGACTGAAAGATTGAACAATATGAATACAACACGGTACATGTTGGCTTGCGCTGGACAGGTGGCTTAAATGAACCATCAGGAAGACGCGTGTCTGGCACATAAGAAAGTGCCAGTGAACCGTTCTGTTCCAGCTCACAGGTCACGCACGGGTTTTCATGTAAACCGTTGAGAAGTTTCTTGACCAGACTAATCTGATCGTGCCTAAAGACAAGCACTAACTTATCATCAGTGTATCTTTCATAAAAAATAATTGAGTTTGGAAAAATCTGCACATCTCTAATCCATTGTGACCATGAAGAAGTCTGCCTTGGTTGGTCCCATTGATGGGCCCGTAACAAAACTTTCGATTGGTCGATAAGTTTCGTCCTGAAAATATAATCTTACGCTATCGGTGTACAGTGAAGTTCATTGCATGTAGTAATTCACCGGTATGAGTAAAATTCTGTTGTCCCGTGAAGTGAAACCACAGACGAACTCCGCAGTCCTCTGTGTACTAAAGCCGGTAAAATAATTCAACCAATCGAATGGCTGAGCACAGTTGTACATTGTTATGAAATACTATTGTAGTTGACGAGTGTGCAAGTAGTGGTGTCACTTCACGGTTTCCTCTTCTTATTTATGTTTGCAAATTTATAGGTCGCCAAACTCTTAACATTTCTCACTCACCTTTCTCATCAAGTGTACTGACTCTTTGGTAGTTCCACTGCACCTTCTCCTCAGCGGATGGACGGATTCAAAACGCTGTCACGTAACGCCCAACGAAGAAGATAGGAACCACGGCAACATCCTGAAATCTCTTTCTCTTGCGTTGCTTGTGACTGTCCTCAAATTTGCAGAAAGTCTAGTAGAGGAGCGTATCCGACACCACTTGTCCATATATAATTTCTCTACCCCAAGCAGCCTTGGCTGTGTCCAGATCACGCGTGGACCAATAACCTTAGGTTTGCTTGCTATTCCGGAACGAAGGCAAATGATAGTGATCAAGGAATAGTTATTGTATACTTCGACTCAGCAAAAGTGCTTGGCAAGGTCGATCATTAAGCGATTGCAGCTTGAGGTGTCCCGTGAAGTTGCCAGAAGACCACTGGAGTGTCTGAAGGCTCACCTATTCAGCAGATCATACGGTGGCAGAGTTATGAACGGGCACTCCAACACTCACCGAGCGCTCAGAAATGTACCGCAGGGCAAGCTACTAGGCCCCTTGCCGTTCCTCATATACGCCGACGGCATCCCTCTCACTAAGCGTTGCGGTCACGTGATATTCGAAGATAGCGCAAATAATCCGGTCATCTGCGTCTGCTTCACCCGATAAATATTGACTTCAGTCTGGTTTCGACACATTCTATGAATGGTCGATGAAATACTGGTTTCCATTCAGTTTGAGCAAATTCATATTTCTCCACGTTCGTCAAGTTACCAAAAGAACATACTATATTGTTGGTACCCCTTTTTATCTATATTGCAACAGCGTGGTCTACGAGTAGTGATAGAAAGGACTTAGAAATCTGACCTCAACATACCAACACTAGCGCTCAAAACCAACAGCGTGTTGCGTTCAGTCAAAAGGAATCCTTGTCGTATTTACCAGGCTTATTTTCCTGATCGCCTTCGTAATCTGGTGATGCAAAAGCAGGGGCTAAGTCCGCAGACTTGTTAGCCCTCTGTTGGAGTATATTAGGTCATCTGGACAGGTTCAACAACAGCCACCAAGCAAGTTGTTGAGTTACAAGTTGGAAGTGGCCATTTGACCACAAAAAGATATTTTTAAAATCATCACACACCCCTTTAGCACGGGGGCTGGCAATTTGTGTTCCAAATATGAAGTGTAAACGAGGTGAACAGTTTACCCTGGAACGGTATTGCGATCGTCCGGCGCTGAACTATCATTAACATCAGGCCACGTTGATGATCCGTGATTTGACAGTCGTGGAGCTCCTGGTATGGCATTCCGGAATCTTGAAGTGGGACTATGAACAGGCGAAAAATTAGAAGACATACTGATAACCATCATTTTGGTCTGCAGCTGGCAAAAACATAGACCAACAATCGCTAGGATCATGAAGATTAACTGAAATGGTGCAAGTGAAAATTAATGTTATCGTTGGATAAATAACAGGTATCAAGGCGGGTCACTAACCGTCAGATGAGTGTGAACCGGGCTACGCAAAAGTGATAAGTTACACTCAGCCATGGTCAGAAGGCAATGAAATAAGCAGTACGTAGGCTGTTATTGATAGAGTGGGACATAATTTCCTCATCTAAACTGTCTCATGTAGACCGCAAATAGGAAAACGCGTGCTAGTGTCAAATGCAACCGCTTTTATGAATGACATTTTGTCGACCGTTTTCCACCAGAAATACTGAGAGGGAAGTAGACTGAACACATAATCCAGATATATTACCAACCTAAAAACATGGTGGCACAGCTTTCATTTGAATTTACTTCAATATTCAGTGCACTTTGCAATATAAGCGCATATGGTACGACATTACAAATTCATTTATATCTCCCAAACCACGCGAAATTTAGCATTTCTGCAAGGTGAAAGTATGTATTCCACCATGACAATTCCAATGCAGGCATTTTCGGAACGCAAAATAGATTACGAGGGTAAATAGGACGACTTTATCGAAGACAAAGGCAGAACATTTTTTCAGCAAAAGTGCGAGAACAAGCAATTTTTAGGTGTGACCGGATTTTGTCATTGCAACACGACTATTATGCTGGGAAAAACCAACATACATTCATCCAGAAATATGCATCATAACATATCCCGAAAAATCTGAAAAGTATTCTCGCGCCCAAATGACCGTTTCCAACTCGTTTCAGCCGTAAATCACCATACTGGCGAAGTAGAAAATTGCCAAACTTTCGTTAGGCTTAACAGGCGACGCAACAAGTTGCTTTATTGGATCACTCCAACAAAGCAGGTAGTCATGGCGAATTCCTCCATCTGGCAAACACAGATACGACGTGCATCACACCGAGGCGCAACCATCAATCGAACTCTGCCGACACCAAATACATTGCACGGTGTCTGGCTCGTACAATGATAGATAACTAGTAGCTTTCAAGGTACTTAACGATCACATGTATCCTGAGTGAGGAGCACTGACAATTTTGTCTGTCTTTCTGCATTCTCGTCTCTTTCATCACAAATCGGTTAGTAGACGTGCGCTCTGCGTTTGCTTGCTGCAGTAGTTTTGTCGGTCCACCGGAGACCCGATTGCTTTGGTCAGTTTTAGTTCCTATCCCCCTAACCCACTTTATTTGTTCGTGTTATATTCACTATAGCAGCTGCTATCTCTCTCTTTTAATTTACACGGACGCCTTCCGTATGATATTCCAGGAAGACGTTGAACAACGTGTAGCGACAAACCAGCGGTCCCAACTAATCAAAGCAAGACTGGGTCACAATGCCACGGTGCTCAACAGCTTCGATCGACGGATCGTTTTCGGGGAATTAATTAAAACTTGATACCGAACAGGCCAACAGAGTTTTTCCCAACAGTCAACGGGTGCAAAAACAATGGGAACCAGATGAGCTAAAATTCCGTCCGTTTAAAAGAAATAACGAAGTCCAGTCCAGGAGATCGTCCATTTCTCCACAAAAATTTGGGTCCTCCTATCTTCCTTCATCTTGACAAAAGTTTCTACATATTTTTCCGGAACCGTCTACATCAAATAATGGCGGAATTCTTCGACCGTTCATTTTTTCCATCCTCAGAAGCCCTTTTGT